>JAGXCT010037183.1:0-48108 GCA_022495035.1 Philopotamus ludificatus | reverse complement strand
TCGTGGCAACCAGTTGTTAAATCGACAATATTCCATATCGTCCATGAATTTAATAAATATTACAAGCAACAGTTCATACCATTTAAACAATATTTATTATGGGGGTCTAGGTCGAGGTTATCTACAACGATTTCAAAAGGGCGTTTGATAAGGTCGACCATACTAGACTCATATCTAAATTAAATAGTTTTGGATTTTCGGACAATCACTTACAATTTTTCTCGATTTGCTAACGATGCAACTTCGGAAATCCCACAGGGCTCTAATTTTGGATCATTATTATTCGTTTTATTTATTAACGACATACAGCATGTCCTTTCTTGTAACTTTTCACTCTTTACAGATGACTTAAAACTTTTTAAATGAGTTTCCTCAATAGGCGATGGCCTTTCGCTGCAGCTGAACATTAATACTTTGCTCGAATGGGCATCTACTAATCGTCTTCCTCTCAGTATTGAAAAATGTCAGGAATTGGTATTTTCAAGATCTAAAGAATTTCTAACTCTTGATTCCATGCTTGGGAACGTCACTCTTCCCAGACTATGCTTTATATATATTATTTTTATTTTATTCTGTGTGTTCTTTTTTATACAGTTTCTTCATTATTGTATTTTTTACATGCTATATTTTTTTACCACTAAGTATTGTAATGAGTAGTGGAGAAATGATCACTCTGTAATGCTTACCACGTATAGTATTTTATTACTAATAAATAATAATATGGCGTATGTTAATTTGCATGTAAATAAAATCTTTATCTTAATTATTTTGAAGCAATCCTATTTTTTTTGTTTCATTCTAATAATAAATTATACCATACGCCTAACATATTATAATATATTTGAAATACTAAGGTTTAAATCACTCGAATAATTCGAGAGTATTAAACCATATATTAATTGAAACAAAGGCTTCCATATTATAATTTCAGTAAATTTTGATGTAAACAACGGTGAATTATTTAAATGTATTATTGGAAATGATATTATAGGGCTTAATTAGCTTTCAAATTTTGATTATTAATTTTATTTATATTTTTAAGTACTAATAATGTTTAAAAGATATATCTAACTATGTATGTTTTTTATACGAACGATCATTGAATAATTTGTTTGTAATATTAATTATCTTAAATAAAAATAATAATGTTTGAATGAAAGAATAAATGATTTCATTATTTATAAACTTATAGTCCTGATTTTTTAACCCCCTCATCCGAAGAGGGTCAGACGTAGTTTTCAGTCGAGAATATATTGAAAATTTGAATTTTCATGAGATAGTATAGTTTTGTTAGTCGAATATGCATTTTCCGAAAAATTTATTATGAAAATATTCATGCAAAAATACTTGAGCTTATATATTACGTGATAAAAAACTTGGAGCGAATGTTAACATGCCGTATTGTGCGGAAAAATATCTGATTTGTTTATTTAGTACGAGTCTATGCTAGATAAATCCAATTTTGCTACCACTGATGCCACATCCATCCCGAAAATAATGAATAAACAAACAGCTGCTCTTAATTTTGCATGTTACCTGTTCATTAACACCTTGATTTAATTTAACATCCATCAATTAATTTACCCGGATGTAATTACATTAAGGAAAAATAATTTATAAATATATATGCCTCGCTTTCCGTTCCGCTCCAATTATGCTCGCCCTATCTATGAGACGTAATTTTTCATTTCTTTCAGCATGAAAGTACCTCATACGTTGCCCAAATTGATACGTATTCACATGTACGCATGATGTGTAGTGGCAATGAAAGCGAAATAAATAAATGAATGTACGCTTAATCTAGACAAAATCCAATCAAAAGATGTTTCTTTGACGATTGAAATGGAGAAAAAAAAACTCCGACACGTATTTGCGGGAGAAACGCCGAGAAGATTAATAGGCATGAGCAAACACAAACATCCTCAAATTGTGAGGCAAGTGTATCTGCTACGTCTTTGATGATAAATAAGTTACTTCTTTGCTTTGAAAATCCGAGATACATTATGTGGAGGATGTGGCGCCCGCACAAACATTGCGGAAAAAGGATCGCTTGAATCAATGGAGACGTGCTGCACAAATGTATTTCTGGAAGAGGAAAAAATTGGCAAAATTTATACAACGACCTACTTTGTTCTTCGCTTCGCGTTCATGCTCATCCAAAATGAATGTGAAGTGGGTTTCGAGCATGCATATAATACCGGTATGCTAATTAAATAGAATCTCCGGTCGTACACTACTGCGGTTGATTGTTATCTTCGTCGTTGATGTCTCATAGCTGAGGACCTTGGCCGTGATGATATCGATAATTATTTTCCAGTATTCCCGATATACAGAATAATATGCTTCAGATGTTACCTAATCCGCATATGACTCAGTTTACAGACCTGAGCTATAAGAGGCGATGAGGAGTATCAATATTCCTCAAAAGTTGATAAATATGCAAAGTGCGTGTTCAATCTGATTTATCTGAAGAATTTGAGACACGCCGTGATCTGAGACAGGGTGATGCTCTACAATGTTTACTGTTTAACATAGCACTCGGATGTGTAATAATATACTCCGACGTGGAAACATCTGGCACCATTCTTAATAAATCGGTGCAGCTTCCTGCCTATGCACATGACATAAACATTGTCGCTAGATATCGGAAAGCTCTCAAAGACCCATAGCAACGAATATTAAGACCGGGAACTGGCATGGGACTAAGGGTCAACGAATCTAAGACAAAATACAGGTCCATATGCCACGAACGAACCATAGAACCGCTGAGAATCGAAGAGTAGAGCTTCGAGGCCGTCCAGGAATTCAAATATCTCGGCTCACTTATTTCAAATAACAATGAAACCGATTTGGAGGTACGAAGAAGAACTTGAAAAGCATCTACGATCAAGATTCCTCACAAAGAATACCAAAGGTAAGCTCTACAAGACCCTCATCAGGCCCGTCCTAAGATACGATTCTGAATGTTATTCTTTGACAAAACAAGATGAGCGACAACTGGATATACTGAAGAAGAGAATTCTGAGACGAATATTTGGAGCCGTATTCGACAATGGGGAATATCGTATCCAAAGCAACGAAGAGCTGTATTGTACCATACAAATATATACCGATCACATCTGTCGTCAGAGTGGCCAGACTTCAGTAGGCTAGCCACGTGTCAAAGCCATCAAAAAGAATCTCGAAGAAAAGGAAGACCGAGGCTGAGGTGGTTGGACTGTGTAAAGAGGCATACTTCATCATTGAAACTTACCGGAAGATGGAGTGACATAGCGGCAGACCGGATAAAATGGAGAAGGGTTTTATATGAGGCCAGTGCTCTACAACAGGGCTGTTGCACCTACGATGATATGATGACACGTATCGGTGATCCCAAGGCGGCTCGTGACTTTTAAAACAAATGGGGCACTATAGGATTAAAGTGTCCCCCACCCCCTATTAAAAAAAAATAATCGTATATTTATTTAGTCCAGTGAGGTCGAACCAAGAAAATTATAGGAATTATTATTTTTTTTATTGCGAAATTTTCTAAAAATAATAACTATTTACTTAAAACATTAACAACACTCGAAAATTAAAAAAAAACATGTATTTTTCACGAAATATTTTTTTATCAATTTATAAAAAAATAATAAACAAAACTCTATTTAATAAAAATATATATTTTTCAAAAAATCCAGGGCATATACAGGTCTGCCCCAAACAGAGCTCTACAAAGCAAACGAAAAACAATCTTCTGTATATGGTAATACGTAACTTTTCTCTTTACTTCCACTGATTGACAACAACACCTGGTTTTTTAGGAGCTTTATTCAAAATTGAAAAAGAAATTAAACTTCTTAATTTGTATTAATTCTTCTTTCTTCATTTTTATTAGCTTATCAAAATAATATATATTATTGATTTTTAGTCAAATTAAAAACATATTGTTTATTTTTTGTTTAAAAAAATAAGCCTCGAGGGGCCCTGAATGCCGAGGGCCGCGATGCCATTTATTTTGCATTAATGTAGCTAGGCCCCTGGCAGACACGATACCGCTCACTATAATAGGGTTTTTAGGTAAAAAGAAAAACATCTATTATTATTTTTATTCATACCTTTATGATATTAAGTCTTAAGTATATATTTAGATTTGGATTTAGATAACCACTCAAACTAAAACCTAGTAAATGTTCACATAAAATGAATACACAAATAATGCTATTAATGAGGATTTGGATTTAAATTAGTGAGGTATAGTCTTAAATTTGCAACCGATTTATTTTTTTCGAAAGAAGATTGGCAACTACGTTAAAATCCCGTTTCCACGAGATACGAAGATGGAAAAACTATCTTTCGATAGCCTATAACTCAGGGTAAGCATCAGTAATATTTTTCTGAAGCTGGAACTGCGATTCACCTTTACTAAACTACACCTTAAATTCATTGTTTGTGCGTAACCCAGCTTAAATGGGGTTCAATCGAATAGACCCTCATTTAAATTTCACGGACCCTCATTTTTTGACCCCTGACAGCCAAAATTGACCCCTGGGGGTCCGTATGGACCAATTTGGTTATCACTGGTCGAAATACATACATGGCAACAAGGATCTACAACGCAACTATGACTAAAATTCTCTTCACGCAATGCACCTCAAGGGCGCTGAAAAATAATTTATTTTTCTTTCTTTATGTTTTGGGCGCAATTGTCGTTTTTCGCGAATATCGGGGCGAAGTCATTAGCACCAATTTCTCTATTATTATATATTATTTTTTTTATCAATTCTGACTGTCCTTTCATCATTTTAAATGTATAAATAATCTTTCATCCTTTTTCGTGCTTATATTATTAAAGAATAGATCCCTTTCTATGTATAAATAATAAAAATGCTCTTCATTCTCTATGCCTAGCTCGTCAGAGATAAACACATAACATCTTTTAATCATCGATAGGACTAAAAATAACTTTCAGTGTTATTTTCGATAGTATTATAAATTATTTAAATAAAACTCTTGATTTAATAAATAGAAATGTTATTACTAAGTATTTCAGATATTGAGAGACTTTTATTATTTAACTACGTATGTTTTGCCAAAACTTTTAAATCTGCAAGCAAATTGATACTGAAACTATAAATGTCGTACTGTAGAGACCATTTTTGTAAAGTACTAGTAAAATCAGTATCAATATTATTCTAAAAATATTTTATAAAACAATTCTATGCGGATTTTGGCTCCCATGCCAGTTTTTGGCGTTCGCATTTCTTGATTTTAAAAAAGTGTATTTTCCCTAAATGTATTTTAATAGTGTTAAGTATATTTATAACATTATCAAACACCATTAATTAATTAATTCAATCATGTCATAAAAAAGGTTTTTTAATTAAGAAATTAAGCTCCACATACGAAACTTTTTGTTTAAAATAGTATCAATGACAAATGGATCGTGTAACATTGGCACAAAAATGAATTCGCACGCTATTTTCGCAACGAATTTTATTAGCAGTCGTGTCGTCATATTTTGTTTCCAAATTAAATTCCACAATTCGTCTGCGATGTGTGTATTCGTAATTATTACCAAGTGCTCGCGAAAAAAAGCAAGTTGGCTCTAATCTAGCTAAGATCGGGGGCGGCTGCTGTTTGGCGAGGGAAAGACAAACTGAACTCCGCTAATGCTCCTAACTTTTCGAAAGCGTTTTCGTTCGGTTAGCTTTTGCGCTTCGTATTCCGAAGGTGTACTTAATTAAAACTTCATACGGGAGATCAAATCCTCACTTTACTCTATCACCCGACACGCACACCCATAACCCCAAAGCTCCCTTTTTCTGACCTCTGAAAAAGTTTCAGCCCTTATCCGGCTGATTTGCTGGACAACTGCGCATACTTTCGCCGGAATAAATTATGTGATACACTAGTGATCCTTCGATAAGTAGTGAAGATCTTCGGAATACAAACATACACATATATTATCATTTTATTTATTTAATATACATTATTAAAAAATATGTCATAGCCACACATTAACCATTTAATAAATTACTCAGTCTCTGAATCAAATTACTGAAGTATAGAAAAATTGTATGTTTTTATTTCATTCATTTTTATTATTAATAACGAATAAGACTCGCTTAATACATCTAACGTAAAATATTATATTTTTATAATTCTATACATTCAAAAAAATCGTCATGTTGCTTTGACTTTATACATTTTGTAAACTTTCTGTAGAAAAAGACTTTATTGTATACATAAGAAACGTAAAAAGGTTTTATTTTCTTAGATACATACAAAAATGCTGTACATTATTTATATATATATATATATATTTAATAATATACAGTTTTTATTTCCGTCGTTAAAATCGAAATTGATTATGAAGTATTTTGGCTATATTTTTCTTTAAATAAACATCAGCAATTAAATTAAATATCGATTCATTAGAGAGAATATAATCTTTTCACAATTATGAATAGTTTTTGCGTTTATTTTTCCATTGAAGACAAGTTTTCTTCATTTACTCCATCAAGGATGGCCCTTTGAGTCTTAAAACTCGCGTTAAAGTTAGAGCTAATCTCATTTTTTTTTTTCAGATCAGCTTAACACCAATTGCTTTACAGTTTGCAAAATAAGATCTTTTTTACCTTTACATGTAATTACGTAACGATTCTTTAAAATAATTTGTTTAATTTGTCCACAATTTAAAGCATGGGCTCCCAAACTATTTTGCCTCATGGACAAATTATTTTTCTCCATTAACACCCCCCTTCCTATGCTTGTCTATAATTATTTTTTTAAATACTTTAAATGCGTTTTATTAGTGCTAACCAGTGACATAGTTAGAAATTTTAAAGCAAGATTTGTTTTAATATTAAAACGTTCCATTTTGCAATCAGAAAATTTAAAACTTTCGCTCAAATATGACAATCTCGGCTAGAAAAAGAAGCCGCAATTTTTCATGTTTGACTGAAAATTGAACATTAAGAAAACGCCTTTAATAATTTGCAACCGATTTCTTTTTTTCGTAAGAAAATTCAAGACCTCACTATAACCCATTTCCACAAGACATGAAAATAAAAAAGTTTTTAAAAACTTTTTTGCGATACCCTATAACACAGAGTAATGGAAATATTTTTTTGAGGACCCTCTCGCGGATTTTCTCGCGGACCCTCATTATACTCTTCTTGACATGAACCCCCTGATGGCCAACATGGACCCCTGAGGGTCGGTAAGGAGTCGTAAGAAGTCTGCAATCATCGTTTTACGTGAGAAAAAGAAATTTTACATATCCCTTTATTATTGACCGAGACGTGTCCTTCAGAAGAACATTTGCGTAGCTGTATGCCATTTTAGTTTCATGCTAAATAAAATGCAAAATATATTTACGATGTTTATGGAGGCGCATTAACCATCAGAAAATGTTAAAGATAGTTGAAAAAATTTAAATCAAGCAATATTGATTTGAAAAATGAGCTTAAAGTGGACGTGTCCTTGAAGTGGATGAAGAAGCGATTGAAAAAATCCGACTCTTAGTAACAAAGAATTATCGAGCCAAGCCGTTACTTCATAGTCATAACTCAAAGATACCTAAAATAATAGAGACGATTCAAAATGAAGGCGTTTGGGTTCCCTATGAGTTGACTGAGAGAAACAAACTCATGAGGCGCGGTATCTGGCAGTTACTGAAGGAGAAAGAAAAGTCTAACAATTAGGTTTGACAGATTTATTGCATCCAGCTTATTCTCCGGACCTGGCTCCATCCGATTATCAGCTTTTTCGCTCATTGGAGCATTATTTACTAGTTTTTTTTTTTAAATCAAGAGATGAAATAAAATGGGCCCTTTCAGACTAATTCGACTCTAAACCTGCAGAATTTTATAAGAAAGGCATTTTAGATTTACCTAATAGTTGGCAAAAGGTCATAGAAAATATTGGTATATATTTTTTTATTATTAAGTTTGATAAATGATTAGAAATATGAGTTTTTGGTTCAATAAAAAAAGACGACATTACATTTGGGTCCTATTTTTTTTAATTGTGTCGATAATTTAAAAAGAATTGTGCGCATTGAGTTTAGACAAGTTCAAACTTTTACACAAATTCCTTGGCGACATGGATAATTGTGAACGAAAATTTATTTTGCGCGATAAACAAAAATGTGCCAAATACACTCCAAGTGTCCCACGCGTATTCAAAAAAAATAGTGTAAATGCAAGACTGTCCGCGAAAGTGTTAACCTAAGCAAGATCACTAACTTATTATATTTTTATATTCGACGGAGGATGTTTCTAAAAACAATAGCGTTATTTGTAAAAACAAATGAGGAGATATTTTAAATGCCCGTGGTCAAATCTTAATTTTAGTGTTTATTATTCTTTTTTTTTGGAATTGATCCACAGACTAGGGAGTCTTGAGATATATCCGGTGTCTACGAACTTTCCACATGATCCCACTTTTCTATACACATATATATTTGAGACTAAACATAGATGTTTTCTTGTTTCAGTGTTATCCTGCGGCGAGGCCCCTATGCCGAGGCACACGGTCAAAAGGTTCTCAGGGCTGTACACAGGGCCCTACTTCGACCTGACTACCCCGACCAACATCACGGCCCAGCTGGGCACGCACGCCTACTTGCCCTGCAAGGTACATTATTCAAATTATACACGGAATCTACATACGGTAATCCCGTATTTGTCAACTACACAGCATCACGGCGGGCGCGGCTAATGGAAGCGGACTGAAACCGAGATCATTCCTTTGGGCCGCCACTCTCTGGGTTACGGCATAGCTCAGCCCCATTAGTATCGTCTATCCAATTTATCAGACATAATGTATGTGCGCCCTGCAGACATTGAATCCATATAATCAAAGTTTACATATTTCAGTACCAATTATGTCAGTGTACGGTGACGAGAGTGATGGGGTTACCCGCCTAAAAACTCTTACAATAATGAAATGATGAACCCAAATTGAGATACTCGTACAACGTATTATAAAATTCGCCTAAATCTGTTTTTAAGAAACACGAACACCTACGACTGATTACATGCTTTACTTGACAAGACCATATTTCTTATAATATTCTCTAATTTGTCACACTTACAAAAAAAGGTATATTGTGTATCCGATTTTTTTTATTTTTCTCGAATAACTCTTTTAATATAAATCCTATGTGCACGCAATTGCGAAAAAAAAAAAAAAAACAACAATATTCGCTGCAGTTGCCACGCAAACAATGTTTTTTTTGCTCCGTACCGGATGCGAGCGAAAAAAAAACAGCGCGCTTGTGCAAGTGCAAATGAAACCGTACTCGTGGGGATATAAATCTAATACAGCGGCTTGATCTGTTTGTGGTAAAACGTCGTCGCTTGCACTTTGTTTGGAAGGCACATAAATTAGTATACAAATTTAAAATTTTATCGATATTTTAGATTTTTCTACTAAAATATATGCCATGAATAACTATTTAAAAAATTAATCAAGATAATTTTTAACTTGAAATGCTTGGGGTATATTTCCATACATTCATTTCATACTAAATATACCCCATCGGCTGACGCCGTTGGCTTCGGGCCGCCGTGGCGGATCGATTAATAATATTTACCTTGTTTTTACTAGATAATTGTTTTATATATGATTTAAGTTACTGTCTATATTAATTCGTGGATCTATGAATTAATTAAGTTACGCGTGCTAAGAAAGTTAGAATTTACTGCCAGTCTGTCATCAATCGTTAAATAAATATATAAATATTGTAAATTTGATTGAGAACATCATGTAATAATAATTGTGGTCAGTGGCGGATTTATAACAATGCTAGGATGCTGGAGCATCAGTCCCCCGATGAGTTGGGGATCCAGAGACTTAACTTACTATTTAAAAAAAAATAGTTTTGTTTTACCTTTTTGTAAGCCACAAAACATTTTTTTGTAAACAACGGAAAATCCCCTCCGCCTCAATTGAACAAAATAGTAAAATAATTAGACAACGGCTAAAAAATATTAAAATTGATATTTAAAAAATAACAAACAGTTTACTAAATTACAGCCCTCCTATAACGTTTCCTTTAAATCGATGTTTTCCACAAAATGATAATATTTTCAAGGTCGAATTACATATTTTATAAATATATAATACATTGCCGAGCGAAGTAAAGATCAATACTCTTTGATTGACAAGGGATTTTGTAGAAAACAACAATTAAGAGGAAATAATATTTATATACTTGTACAATAATATTTAATAAATATTAATATTTGTTTTTAAAAAAGTGCTCCGGGCTTGACATTTTATTTTATTTATTAAGTAGAATTATGAAATATAAAACATATATTATTATTAGCAGAAAATTTAATTATTTTAACCTAGGTGTGATCTATTCGAGACCCTAAGTTTTTTTATTTTTCTCGAATAACTCTTTTAATATAACTTTACATGTACCAAACTTTTTTGAATTTGTCTAAAAAAGTCTAATGAATAAATATAAATAGTCCACAATTTCGAGAAATAAAATTTAAACACCAATATGCGTTTCATTTGCACAGGTGCGATGTTTTTTATCACTCCGTACCGGATATGAACGAGAAAAAACATCGCGCATGTGCAAGCGCGAGCATGAAAAAACATCGTGCTATTCCACATAACCACAGTTCGTACGTCACTTACGCGTAAAATTGATAAGAAAAAATCCAAGTGAAATTTTGATGAAAAATTCATCAATATCTTGACTTGTAATTCTGGGGTCTATTTTCATACATTCATTTTATATAAAATAAACCCCATCGGCTAGAGCCGTTGATTTCAACCCGCCGTGATAGATCGGATAAAAATAAAAATAGTTGTTCATGATTTGCATCATAATCAATATGACGTGTAAATGACTAAGCTCTCGGCGATGTTTTGCTGAAGACTGTGTTCTCACAGGACTTGTCAATTGCACTCGGCACATCGTACCAGATGCGAGCGAGAAAAAACATCTGAAAAAAATTAAATTATGAAAATTCAGAGGTGTTATACATTTTTCTTTATTATATGTATTTTTAGGAGTTTAAGAAACAATGTTATTTAAATAGAAATTTCGATAGAAAATGGGTTAATTTGATTTGCAATCGGGTGTATTTGATTTGCAAAAGTGTGTATTTGATTTGTAAAAGGGTGTATTTGACGTAAAAACCTGTACAATCGATGAAGAATGGGTGTTGGTCTATGCTAAACATTTTTATTTAGATCTGCAATAAAATATATTCTTAGCTATATATTTTAAAATAAAGAAGAATAAAACGAAACCAAATTTAAAAGCATAAAAAATAGTTAAAATGAAGCTTCATTTAAAATAATTACCAAATTTCATTGAAAATAACTGAAAAAATATCATATTTGAGAATTAGAGTGAATTGAATTAATCTGGATAAATGAAAGCGCGTAAGCTTTTCAGAGAAAAGCTCTTACTTGTCGATTTTGTTGTTGTTGATTTTTGAAATGTGCGGGATTATATCATTATATTATTTTCAGATAGATTTTTGCACATTTCATATAAAATTAGGTCAAACATATTCGCAAAATGTTGTTTTGAGATCCTTTTGATCGTAATAACAACGTTGTTCGCAACACATTCATTATGAATTTCTCAATGTCTATTTTCTTTAGAAAGCGCCTACATGTTTGGTATGGTATAAACTTTCGTGACATTGATATGGGTGGTCGGTATCAAGTGTCCGAAAATTGTTGAGATAGAACGACATTTTGAAGTTAAATTACATTCAACTGGAATTTAAGAATTGCGTATCAATGCGTACCCCGCGAAATGTGGCTAAACAAGTTTACAATATTAACTTTGGCCAATTTCTCCGAATTTCAGTGGGCAGAGCTTTTTTATTCGTCGGATATTGCGATCACAGTAATATCGTAATTAAATTCAATTTATATATAGTGTATATACAAAATAAATTATGTCAGAAACACAGAGCGGAAATGTCTGGTCAGTGATTCGAGGAGAAGGGCGTCGGCTTTTGGAATGGAACTTGGGGCAAAGTTGAAATTCTTGGGATGAAAGTTTTATTTATTAGAGGGATTTCTGGATCAAAGGAGCCGTGTGGAATTAATAAAATTCTCAGAGCAAACAATTTAATTTTTCAATATCCGATTATGGATAATGTTTTCTTTTTGTTTGTGCAAACATTTTTTTGTGCCAAACACAAAGAACAACACCGGAAAATATGCGAATATACGAAATTTAATTTCGGCGCTTTTTTGCACGGAATTTATTATAATTTTAAAACGGAGATAAATAAAATTTAATAATTAAAACGGTTACGTAACATATCAGATATAAATATATCATATACTTATTATCTTTGAAGGGCCAGTAAAAAAAATACAATTTGATTTGTCGACAAATAACGCATTTACATGATAAGGTTTATGGGTACCCTATGTATTTTATTTTTATTAAATAACTCTGATAATATAAATACTATATGTGACAAAATTTTTGTATATTATAAATTATCATTGTAATTTTTTGGAAATTGCGAAAAAAAAACAGAGATATTCTCTGCTGTAGTCAGCCTATTGCCACGTGCGCGATGTTTTTTCCTCGTTCGCATCCGATACGATGTGCCGAGTGCTAGTGAGACATACGAGTGACATATGTTGCGAAAGCTCAGTCATCTCTGAAAGCGTTGTAATTTACGCGTCATATTAATTATTTAAAAAATACAAAATATCGATCAAATTAAGAGGCATATCATAAATAACTATTTTTATTCTAAGAATAATCCATTTAATAAATAAAAATCCGAGAAGGATATCTGATATACCCCCTTCAGAAGACATGGTTGTGTTCGCCGCACATTGGGATGTATCATGAATTCTACGCCCAAGAATCTGTAACTTCTTTACCATTTGAGATAGAAATTTGCAATTTAGAACAAATACAAGCGGAGATCTTTCATATCAAATAATAAAACTCAAACTATAACAACTATATGTTATTATGTATAATTTTCAATATTAAATTACATACAAAAAAACAATATTTCATGATTTATGAAAAATGTTGTTAATTACGCTTTTTAATCCTAGCAAGATTAAAACCGCAATTAATCAAAAAGTGCTTTATAGTGGCAGGATTTTTTTAATTGCCGTTAATAATAAACATATTTTCTTTGTTTTGGCATAATTATTTTTACCCGTTTGAACGGTGCTAATATTTAAAAAAAATCATTCATAATTATAATATGGCCTATTAAGTATATTCATAAAGTTTTTCAAAAATGGAAAATATATTTATATATTATTGAATTAAGATAGAAACCATTTTATTAGTAATTTAATACTACGAAAATATCTCAATTACATTTTTGATAATGGTCAACTTTAGAACCTGATAATACCAAATAAAATGAACTAATATTAAAAAATATAACATATTAAATTTCGATGTTTTACCCATTATTCGTTATTTTTTTCTGCAATCGAGTTTTCGTAGCTCAAATGGAAAAGAAGTTACAGATTTTTGGCAGTAGAATACATGATCCATCCCATAGTACGCCGTGGCGTAATATAATATACCTCAATATATATGATAGTAATTATATAATATAGTATTTATTCTAAAAAAACATGTTTTTCGAATTATTTTAAATGATTTATTTATTTTAGAGCTCTTCAATAGATATCTCATTAAGCTTTAAATTAGGATTAATTATTTCTAGTTGACATTTCATCAGTTTGTTTGTTGTATCCAATCTCTGGGATCTACGCGTATTGATTTTTCAGCAATTTTCAAAAATAACGAATCCTATTTAACCGTCGAGTCTCGGCTGATTTAATTCCGAATCGCCGCCAGTGGCCCGTTTAATAGTTTTAATTAAATCCCCATTATTGCAGGCGACAGTAGCCAAGCCCAGTGAGACAGAAGCAAGCACTGGGGCCGATTTTAAAGATCAATAAATTGTCCGCCTCGCAGTAGTTTAATTTGTGGATATAAATAAGGCGGTGTTACGGCGTCGTTTTGGTAGAACGCTCAAATCTCGAGCAACACCATAAACAAGAGCCGATACTTCCCCGCGGAAGCATAAAATTGATCCGGGCCTTCCCACCGTCGGCTGCCGACCGGGCTGCACCGCCACCTTGACCCTTTTTATTGGCCCAGAAATAGCGTTCGCGGCCGGTATTAACTTCATTTTCTTTTACGGCGCCCTCGGCTAAGTGTATAATGGAATTCGGGCAAACGGCATGGACGAATTTTTAATGGCCGGCTTCACACAACAACAGCACGAACGATACAATCCGAGATAGTCTAAGTATTCCTTGAAAGCCTTATTAGCGAAACGGCTTCCCTTCGTTTCATGCCAATCGGCAGTATCGCCAGCCGACGCCCATTCAGGAAGTCGTCTCGTTTCAATTAGCCATTTTCACTACATAACTGAACCATCGATGTCAACAATAATATTAAAAAAAAAAACAACGACAACTCCGCCTCAGATAACCGGCGACATAGCCGCGCCGAATAAATACATATTTTATTTATGTCCTTGGCTATTGAACAATACACCCAACTCTTTTTTTACATGGTGAGTATCATCAACAAAAAACCATGTAAACAGAGTGATAGGATATATAACAACATTACCGAAAATCATGCAAAAACGGTAATAATAAAAATAGTACATAATATAATATATGTAATATGCATCATCATCATCATCATTCTCCAACCACGAGGCACTCACTGATGAGCATATGGGTCTTACCAAACTCTCGAATGGCAGTCGAGGCCAAAGGAATCTGAGTCTCACACGTGACGTGACGGCTCTCCTTTCGTGTCCATATCGCGTGGAGCCAAACCGTCTTGGTATGCGGTTTTTTGTAAAGAGTTTCCTTCTCTTGGTCATTGCTACCATTGGACGTGTATCTTCTACCCTGTTGGTATCTGATCAGGTAATAAGGTACGATGTGTCGAGTGCGAGTGAAACGTGCGAGTGATACGTGCTGCGGGAGCTCAGTCTTCAGAGATACATAGCCGAGAGCGTTGTCGTTTTACGGGTCATATTGATTAGTTAAAAAATCTAAAATATCGACCAAATTATTAGGCATATCTTGGATAACTATTTTTATTTATAGAGTAATCCTTTTTTCTTTTAATCTCAAGATATTGATTAATAACTCATCATTATCTCGACTAAAAATGCTTAAGGTATTTGGAATACCCTCTTCGGACAACGCGATGGTTTCCAAGCCGCCGTGGCGGAGCGGTAGATATTTTTAAAGGATATATAGTACTGAAATTGTAATGGTCTTATATTGAAGGTCCTTCCCGAAAAAATTCTCCATAAGTTGTTGAAAATCATATCAATAACTTTGTCATGTGTAAATATTAAAATCATCATCATCATTTATCAGACACGAGACACTCGCTATTGAGCGTATAGGCCGTGCCAACCTCGCGAATGGCAGTCGACGCCAAAGGAACCTGAGTCTCATACGTGAAGTAAGTGCTCCTTTTTCGCCTTTATATCGCGCGGATACAAGCCGTCTTGGTATGCGGTTTTTTATAAAGAGTTTCCCTCTCTTAGTTATTGCTGGCATTGGACGTGTATCTTCTACCCCGTTAGTATTGGATTTTACCCTCCCGACTGTGTCCAGGCAAGTAAGAGAGGGTTTGCCTCGGTATCTGTTTATAACGAACCACAAGTCGCAAGTGATTATTAACCCTATCCCGAAATAGCAATCCTTTTATTATGGGAAAGACCTTCTTAGAGAGACCGTTTATCGGTCAACAGGTTAGGGTTTTCCTTCACAGGGCAATACTGGTTCTGTCGTGAGAATACTGTTAATACACACAGTCATTCATATGCATGTTTTTCCAGGGTTGCATTATTTTAGTCAAGATTTTATCAAAGTTTTCTTGGGTTTTTAGTCTATTACAAATATTCAGTGTCAACAAAACATCGAATGGATATTCTTATACTCTTGACAAAACAAACCTGCGATCCTTCTATGCTCTGTTGACACTGAATATAATATTAATACAATATATGTATGTATGTGCTAGTCATGGCTACTTGATAATTTACGCTCGCATCTATAAAGGACAGGACAAAATTAGCGTATAATGTGTTAGAAACTAATGACGCCTATTGTTTGTTATTATCAACAACAGTTGAATTTCTAGTTATTAGGAAATCTTTTATTAGCTTCTGAGTTATTAATAAATTTCTGGGTACCCAGCTATACACCTCTGCAGGTCCCATTGGAACATCAAAGCTCGTTCTAGGTTGGGATCATGAGTGAGAAAATGTTGTTCCATATTAGTAGCAAATTGCAAGCCCTCGTGAATCAAAGCAGCTGTAGGTTGAATCATTTTGTATATATCTTTGTTATTAAAAACCTTTCTGGCTATTGTTTACCTATTGTACTGCACTGATTGGCGTTGGTAGAATTGTTAAGTCCCCACTGTGTGTAATGCGATGTCGTTTATTCAAACATAGTGTAAAAAAAATCCGTGTAAACAAAGAGTTCAGTGTAAAATGCAATAGCCTGTTGACTGTCCTTGTTCCAATCGGTTTAAAATTAATTAACATTTATCGGCCTTGGCTAAAAATCCTGGATAACAAAATACTTACTTAGTGGCTTAGCTAAATTGGAATATTCATGAAAATTACGCTTTGTTCTCTTTTGTACTAAACAAGCCATTCGCGTGATGGAATAATTCATCGGCGTAAATTAGTAATCTTTCCGCCTATTTCGGCCGTGATATATTGAGATACCGTAGTTTGCATCGAAAATGAATAAGCACTGTTATTTAATGGGGGAAAAAAGATAGCCAGGTTTTAATTAGAATTTATTTCGGTTGAGAAGCACGTCATGATTACGCGACGTTAATCATTTATAACATACGAACATGCTAAAACCGTCGGATTTTAATATTAGATATGCATAAAATAAGCTTTTCCATGAAATATGTGTGGAATTATTTTGATGGAGCCTGCTTTTATATGATTAAAGTGCTCGTAAAGATAATACGTAAAATAATGCAAGCTAAAAAAATATTTTTTTGATTACTTTACAACTGATTTTGATTCAATGTTGTTATAAAATATTATCAATAATAATATAAGAATATTATTTTATACATTTATAAATAACAATCTTGTTTAAATAAACATAAATGCGTATAAATATTAAAATATTTGAGGAATAATGAATTATGTACATATGTTAAGTAAAGTGTCTTCAAAAACAATGCAGAAAACAGATTACAGCTGAACCTGATCTGGGTCAACAGTATTTCCAGACTGTCTGTCCATGTGTCTGAAGAATCATAAGCTTTCGTTGGATATACATACATATCCAATTATTTGAGTATAGACATATTGATTTTTTGACTGTCAATTAAAGCATATTCAAAGCAAGAGTTTTCTGATTCATATATATTTAACGTCTTGTTAATTCTAGCCTTTCTAATTCTAATGGTGGTCTTAATTAAAGTTGTAAATTGTAAATAATATGCATAAAGTTTATTTTTCTTAAAACTCTTCATTTATAAATTAATGTTGTTTTCTTCGTTATAGAATATTCATTAATATATAAGACATCTGATACATCATATACTCGTGTCAAAGCTTCTTACAATCTTTTTCTCCCAATCGACGATTCTATAATTAAACTACGCTTTTTTTAAAGCCCTAAATACATTATTTTCTAAAATTACTAAATAAAAATATTTTTATATTAAAATCAGCCTAATAATGACAAGAAAAATAAGTTTATTTTAAAAAACCATTGGTTGTATATTTACAACACTATGCATTCGTGTATAATTGAAAATTTCACATTTTGTAATTTTACATATATTTCTTTTGGCCCATATAGGCTAATGTCCGACATTAACTGTTTTTATGTCTTTTGGTGGTATATATTGTGTGGTTCACGTTGTTTTATTGCTATTGGACCACTTTCAACGATAGGGCTATTGCAGCTACTAGGTTTATCACGTTTAAAGGCGTTAACAATTTTTAGGAAACAAAAGGTTTCTGCTCACTCTGGAATTTAAACAAAGTCATATGCATTCTTATATTATTTCTCTCTTGCTTATTATTTATTTTTATAAAATAATAAATAAGCCATATTCCACATATGGTATTCAATCCCCAAGTGCTCTTTAAATGAAGCTGTCCATGAGATTATCCATTATAACTTTTTTTTTTCTTTTTTTTTAAATTCGGATATAATATAATACGGAGGCCAGAGAATCATTACAATATTTTTTCTTAAATGAAATTTGAAATTTCTGTATGTTTTTTATCAAACTAAAAGACCAAAGAAAATTACCATTTTAAAAGTTTTCATAAACTTAATAATAGGATGAAGTGAAGTCTTACAATTTAGAAATTTATAGAACTTATCTTTATAATCATGAGACCAACACATACAGCGTTTAAACCTTATTTTATTGGCTTTATTGTTGGATTAAAAGTATCGATAAGTTATAATTGGTTAATTGAAGATTCAGCTGGATTAGGATTTGTTCTACGTCATTATTAAATTTTGGTAGTAGTTCTGCTCAAGGCAAAAAGCTTTAGTATCATTGGTGACGATTAAACTTTGATAAAAAAAACGTTTAAAGTTAATCGTGATTAAGCTAAGATTTCTATATTACACTGGCTGACTGGGAAAATGTAAGATACACATTGCCTCTATCTTTTTATTGATCCTTTACATGGATTTATGTTGTAAGTATTTATAAAATTGAGTTTAAGATCAACATATGCAAAAAATTGTACTACGGTAGGCGTAGAATTGTCTCGCAAAAAATACGTCAATTGACGTCGAGTCCCACATGACATCAAAATATGACCGCAATTGACGTAGTGTTTGCGAATATACTTTTCTTATTTAAAGTTTTGTAATTAAACCTTAGATATCAAGAACTACTGGTAGTTGCATAGAGGTAAAGGTTAAATGTCTTCGAGATGTATTGAAGAAAAAATCTGCATTGTCTTTTATATATTAGTTATAGACGTATTATAATAATATTGTCAATTGTTTTTATATAGGTTTAAATAGAATTTAAATTGTAAGCATTTTCTCTTTGTCTAAATTGTCTATTTTTAGATATTAAAGTCTTAGAGGATGTCACAAAAAATCAATTTTTATCAATATTATTTTTAATATCGTCAAGTCATGAAAATAATGAAGATTAATGACATATTTTCACTAATTAAATTCGTGTGCATTAATATTCTTAAAAATATGATATTTTTTTGTTACATTTTGGGTATAGTCTTAAAAAGTCTGCATAATTAACCAGAGCCGAATTTTTTTCATCATATATTATTCGCGACGGACGTTATTGTTACATTTTTTTCAGCATTATACGCGATCGCACCAGATACCGGAGGATGCTCTTCCTGCGGCGCTAATCTGCGATATAAATCAGCGTTAATTTGCATAATAAATTATCATCTTATAAAATTTTCACTTAATAATATCGGCCAAAAAGATATGGCGTCAACGCGAAATATATTAAAGGAGGGGTGAGGGGCCACATTATGCAAATAGTCGGCGGACAAATTTTTAATTGTCGCTTAATAGAGCTGGGCCTCGGCAATAAAAGTGGTTCGCTTCCCGTGTTCCGCTCCGTGTGAAGTATCCAGCGCCCTAATGGTTGACGCGCGTTAAATATGAAATATCGCTTATTCGGATTTAATACGCCATTAAATAAATTTAATGCTCCAATTTGAAATTCAAAGTTCCTGCTCCGCGGGGTCCGGCCCCCTTGTAACTGCGCTCACGTAAATTTTAAGGTTTACGTGACGCCAATGGACAATTTCGAAAGCGTCGTTCGGGGGTCACTCGAACGGCGCCCGTCCCCGCCCCGTGACCCTAATATTGTTATGCCAAGGAGGAGTAATTCAATTTTAAAAATTTGAATATACATTTTCGAAAGAGCCGGATCCACCCCGATAGAGAGTTTTGTCATCCGCCCGTTTTATCGAATCGCTTGATCCTGAAATAGTGTGCGAGGCTGACGCAAATCCTGATCGGTGTAGTGGATACTGCGGAAAAGTTTCGCAAAGGGATGCGGAAAAACTTCCATGTCGACTTGGCTGGCGTATCAATTAATTATTGCTAATTACCGAGGCGTAGTGTAATAAACAGGGATTACACTGGACCCGATTGTATCTCCTTAACTTCATTGTCGAAAATAAAATACAATTTATATAAAAATTCATATTACACTTTATTTTTAAACCTAATTACATACCCTATACTTTAGTTAATGTCGAATTTAAAATATTAAAATTTAAATAAAAAAATCTAAACCATTTTTAGCCACAAAACATAAATCTTCTACCATATTCAGAAATAAATATATTGTTTTTAAATATTCAGCAGAAAGAAAGTAAATGAACATTTCACTGAATTTCTTCTTAAAAACTAGTTATTTGATTTTAAATTATTCTACTAAATCTTGATTTAATAGGCGTCAGATTTAACGACCTAAAATTTATAACAGGATTAAATAAATCAACTCCCTGGACGTTGAAAATTAAAGATAATTAAAACAAAAATCTCTAGATATGTTCCTAATATTGTTTTTATCTATATATGATTATAGTGTCTTATTTAAGAAATAAGTTACTATAACTAGTTCATCTATAGTATTATAAAATATATTGAAAAGTCCTAAAAAAATTCGTCATGTCCTTGTTTTTTCTTCAAATAATTGTCTGCTTTTGGCCAGCTGGGACAATTCCGGAGCTCCCAATCCAGTCTAGTTACAAATGTTGCGGAGCCCCGATAGGTTCTTTATTCTAAAATATCGTTTACCCTCTTCTTTTTCCCTCCACGATGGACTGTAGAAGGCGATACTTTTCGCCACGAATGCTGTGTCTAAAGTAGTCCATTTTACGTGTTTTTTGCTGTTTAGAAGCTATTGACTCTCGTGAAGATGGCGAAGGATGGTTGTATTTTGACATGTCCTGTTCATTAATCTGCAGTTCGGTACCACTACATTTAAAACGCTTCCAAACAGGGTAATCTGAGTATCAATACATCTAATTCAGCTTTGATTTTGCTTAAACTTGGGATAAAAAAGATGTCCTTGATTACAAGGACATCTTTTTTTCAAAAACAGCTTCAGATCCTTGATTACAAGGATATGAAGCTGGATCTCTTTTCTTTTATATTTTAATTACATACGTTCTGTAATTTATGGGATCTAAGGTTAAGGAAAGTTGGGAGAATGAACATGTCACGATGCATTTTAGTCATTTTTTTTCAAATTTTACTTGTGGATGATTTACTGAGGATGGATTTTGGGAGTCAAGGATTATGGTATTTTTGTTAATAGTCAGGATGGTATTGAGATAGTTTAGAAATAGAAGAGTTTATTTTGTTTTATTTTGAAAGGGAGTGAAAAACGGATATGACAAGAGTTTTAAATAATTATTTATAGGTAGTATTTCAGTTTTTTGTCTATCACCATTCCGTCCTTAACTTGGGTTTTAAAAATAAGATGTGGCAAGGCGAAACCGTATATTGAAGACATGTACAGAATTTTTGAGACGAAAACTGAAATCAGAATAACTTTATTTATTTTTAAGAGATTTTTTTTACACTTAATAACGGGTGAAATAAAGCTTTTTATAAAGTAATTTTTTCTTACATTATTTTCTTTGTGATTTTTTCACATTATGAAAATGTTTATTGAACATAGTTCCGAGGTATTTCCTTTCGTTTTTCCATAATATGGGTGAAGTAATAATTTTGATAAGATATTTTCGGGGTTGGGAAGAGAAGATGGCTTGGGTTTTTCGGGATTTATTTTAATATACTATTTAAATACTCCTGTAGAGATTTGGATGATATACAGAAATATCGCACAAGTGTGATGACCAAATTTAAGACTTCTACCTAAGTACCTCAGAAAAACATAAATAAATAAATTAACCGTAAAACAACGAGACCTTAAGTATAATTTAAAATAAATATAAATGTTTTTATCAGGGTCTTGATCAAGTACAATCTATTTTAAAATTGAACAAACTTTATTTAAAAGTTATTTTTAATTACAAATGGTAAAAAAATATGCAATTACAGTCAGCTCTCCTATAGCGCCAAGTTTGTTCACGGACGCGTATTATATTAATATTTTATTGTCAACCAAAGAGAATTGACCTTTATTTTACTCAGTAAAATATTACATAGTTCGAAATATGTAATGTTACGTTAAAAATTAAGTATCAATTCATAGTATTTTGTAGAAAATAGCGATTTAAAGAAAGCGCTATAGGAGAGTTGTCAGTTGCACATGAAAAATGCGTCAATAATTTTTTAATGATACCAAAATAACTATCTATACCAGACATGATTAAAAACGAACCACTAAACTATCGAACGGGATATAATGTTTAACAAGACCAAATTTTATGTCGATAAAATAAGAAATACGATACCCTATATTTTCAAAACTAAACAATATGCTAATAAATCATTGCATCTGATTGCTACTGATATTAGTATAGCATACATTACCGCAATTATCCCTCACCAATCCACTTCAATTAACATTCTAACCCTCGATATACAAAATAATTGATTAACCATTCAGGATTTTATCGAATAATTGCTGTGATTCGTTTTAAAATTGCAAAAAACCAATTAAATCGACAAACAAACCACCTGAATATTACATCCATACATTATATCCTATGTAATCCGTTTACAGAATATCGTGTCGCCGGTAGCAATTGTTCGTAAATTTGGTCCGCAAAAGCTTCACTGCAAGTTTTAATTGAAATTGCATACATCTCGGCTCTTTATGACAAGAAATGGCAGTCGCATACATGGCGACCATTTTAATGCAGCCAACCTTATAACGTGGCGAAATTGTCTATTAAAAGTTTGCTCAAATTGTACACCGTTGAAATATTAATATAATGTCATTATTTTTTGTTACAGGTGAAACAGCTGGGCAACAAATCAGTCTCCTGGATCCGGAGACGAGATGCTCACATCCTGACCGTGGACAGGTACACGTTCATTGCCGACGAGCGATTTCAGGCGTTCCTGGTCGAGGCCACCAATACGTGGACGCTTCAGGTATACATACATATATATCTGCGAATTTATCGCCGTCTTATTCGTATTCAACCCTTGCTCCGAATAATATTTAATATCTGAATTTATTATTCTTTGATATTCTGCCAAAGCCGTTTGTACAATTAAAAAGGATATATCCCTTAATACCTTTGCCTTGTTTTAGAGGGGCCGGTCGGCATAAGCCGATGTAATGTATTGTTATATAAAATGTAGATGGCTGTTAAAATAAATTGAATAGCCCATTCGATTGTGTTTGGGAGCCTTTTGTTTTATTAAATTATCATAATTGTTCATTTAATTTAATATTAATATATATATATATTGTAATCTAGAAATGCATCGCATAATTTACTGAAACAATAAAAGGTTTATAACTACTGCCGTATTATTAGGTCGAGTCATAAATAACTTTTGATTTTTTATCATACTTTTATTTCTTTAAAAATTTGCAAAATTATATTAATCTATTATATATTCACCACTGTTAAATATAACCTTCTCCCATCTTATAAGCAACTTATCGATCCCCTCTTCATAAAATTTTGTGGGTTTGGACAAAGAGAAAATATCGAGAGCCTGATTGATTTGCTCATCAATAATGAAAGTTTTTCCATTCAAAAAATTCTGTAAGGAACAGAAAAGATGGTAGTCCATAGGAGGAAGACCTGGGGAGTAGGATGGATGTGACAAGACAGACCTGTTGAGTTCCAGATTTTTTTCTTGAGTCACGTCACGTGTGTGGTCTGGCGTTATCGTGTAACAGGATAACGCCTTTCCGATTGATGAGTGCAGGACGCTTTTTCGGTAGTTTTTCATGAACTCTTTGCAGCTGCTGAACGTATGTATCGGCAGTAATCGTTTCGTTGTGCTTCATCACCTCGTAGTGGATTATTCCTTGAAGATCCCACCATACACACAATAAAGTCTTTTTACTATGAAGTATAGGCTTTAGAGTCCGGTAGCGGTGGTTAATCCTTATCCAACCATTGTCTTTTGCTGACAATATTTTCATAGGTAATCCAATTTTCGTTACCTGTTATTGTCCTGTCTAAAAAAGCTCGATTTTATGCTGTGAGAGAAGACTTGTGGAAATAGAAATTGGGTCTGCCTTATTTCTACCGCAGATTATATGGTATCCATATGCCTAACTTGGTGACTTTCCTCAAATTTTTCAGGTGGCGATATATTGTAGATTATGACGTAATGAGTCTCTCTGACAACTTTCTTGTCATTTGACGAGGATTTTGAAAGGGCAACCCGATCTCGATTCATCTTTCAAAGACTCATCTCCTGAACAAAATTTCACAAACCAATTTTTAACTACCCGATCGCCTATCAGGCTCTCACCGTATACACTGTATATCTTTTCGGCCGTTGCTCTAGCCCTAGTGTCTTGTTTGAATCTCCAAAGCATCACATGATGAATATGCAGTGTTAAATTCTTCATTTTAAGGATTCGGAATAACACCACTGTAACGTCCACCACACTAAATAGTTGGGGAATGACTGACAGGCCACTTATCTATCTAATGAAAAAAAAATTCCCTTGTCGGGTGACTCACTGAAAGTAAATCCAAAGAAAATAAACTATCTATATAATACGGAAGTTATTTATGACTCAACCTAATTTAAATCGTATTTTAGTAATATAACCACGTCAAATAAAACTGTTTCCAGGTGATTTCTAACGCAGAATTGACTTTTTTTGTCAATAATTTGTTTTTCTACAAAAACAATCCGGTTAAAAAAATACAGTGAAACCATGTTTTTACGTTTTGGAAATTAAAAAAACGTTAGGAAGGGAAAACGTAGGGAAAACGTAGACTCGGGTCTAGAAAAAATCACCCAAATTGGTTTGATACATATCTTTGTGCTGGGTTACAGCTCTTTCGATAAAAAAAAGTCTTGTACGTTTCCAATGCTAGTATAGTAGCTATTAAGGCCCTCAATATGCCTCATAGCATCTACATTTATTGGAATTGAATGGATTAAGTTTACCTCTTCTTCGCCAGATAATTCTTCGTCAGATTAGTTTTTCGAGGATGTGTCCACTATATCATCGATATTCATATTTTCAGATGTCATCACGTTAATGTCGAGGTCCATGTAATTTTGTAAAGTTTTGCTAGGAATTTATTCCCAGCCATCAATCTCTCGAGTCTCTCATCACTGGTATCTTCTTGTTCCTTATCGATTCCAGTTTTTAGTATACGTTATTTTTTCAATGTCATCCCTTGCTTTAACAGTGTAATATATTTCATCTAAAATAGATAACTTTTGATACAATTTTTGGGATCCTTTCGTCGTTCCAATTTTAATAATAATATTTTTTCCAGATTTCTGCTCCCTAATATTCATTTTAAACATTTTAAAACTAAATTTTTTTCAACCTAAATTAGGGGAAATAAAAAACGCAAAAGCGGGTAATAAATGTACTTAAATAAAACGGGATTGTAAAAAGTAAACGCAAATAGGGGAAAAATTTGAAAACTGGGCACGTAAAAACGGGGTTTCACATTGCTACTCTATAGAGGTATTACGTAAGTACTGAAAAAACCGGTATCAATCTTCGCGTGAGCCATATTTTATTTTAATACCTGTTGATGGCGTCGTATTAGTTTGAACACAGAAAAAAAAATGATTAGAAAAAGACCGAGTATAGAATTTTTCGTTTCTAGTCAACATGCGATATGGGAATTTACGTAAATATAATTGTCAAGGCCCACCATTATAATAGGGCTTATTAAATTAACCCGACGCGACACTATCGCGGTTCACACCTAGGCCAACGCCGGTGAGGTGGGGCCCACCCCACCGCCGATGTTCGTTATTAATTGCCGGGCATCGGTGGGTTGCCGAGGTCCCATTAATCAGACCCCGGTGACGTCACCAGAGGCCGGCACTAAAAGAGTGGTGACTTGTCCGCAGGTGAAGTACGTGCAGCCCAGGGACGCCGGTCAGTACGAGTGCCAGGTCAGCACGGAGCCCAAGATGAGCCACTTCATCCAGCTGAGTGTAGTCGGTGAGTTTTCCGAACTTGTCACGGCTTCGGAGGTCATTAATTTTAATTAGCGCCCTTTGCAGTGTCAATGTTGACCTAGGGGGCGGAACGAGGGGATTGCCTCGCGCAAAAAAAATATTTACGGTTTTTTCGAGATTATTTTCCATTACACTCGACATCTCATTATTAATCTGAAATTAAAATCTATAATTAGAATTCAATCCCGCCATTTTTATGTCGCACCTCGTAAATATATTAACAGCTCAATAAAAAGTAATACGACACTTTAAAAATTACCTCCGAAAGCCGGTCATAACCTAATTTATTTATTGCTTATGAATTTCTAAAATTATCAGTCGCATTTTTAGCTGCAAAATTAGTTGAGAGTTGGATCGCGTGTAGAAAAAAAACGTTGAGAAATAGTGACGTTGTATATTTTCTTTATTCACGTGCCATATTTAAAATCTAGAACAAAAAATCGCAACCTACATATTTTAAAAAACATTTAAAATAAAGAGAAAATGTATAAAATTGCGGCCATTTTTGTAATAAATTAACAATGATTGGTTGTTTAAATAATAGAATAACCAGTGAACGGTATTTAAAGTCGTAGCCAATACACTGATAACGGCCATTTTTAATTACTTGTCCGTTTATTTATTCGGATAAGCAGCATTCAGCGAAGACAATCTTTGTATGGGTGACTTAAAGAAATATCCCAAAAATACAATTAAATTAAAACTACCTAATAATTTAATATTTATATAATTACGATATCAAAAAATGTAATGAAACGATCTAACTTATTTTGCTCTCTTTGTTAAAAGGACTACATGTAATTTGTGCAAAAAACACACTTTTGTAATAGAGAATAAAAAATATTTAGTTAAAACACTATTTTTTTTATGTATGTACCTATATATGCATATGTATATCTGGTCTCGATTTATGATACGGATTTATTACCACAGGACCAGTATTCCATGGGAAGGAAAACCCTAAACTGTTGACCAATAAATGGTCTAGTCAAGATACTTTCGCTTCCTCTTCCTTCTTTCTAGGGTCCTCTTTGAGGAGATCTTTCCCTTGATGAATGGATTGATATTGCGCAACGAGGTCAGTAATCACTTGGGACTTATTGTAAGCACGTAACGCATAGAGACGTTTTTAACGAATACTCAGGTAACTCCTTTCTACTTGCCTGGAAACAATCGGAAGAGTAAAATCCGACAACAATAGTGGTAGAAAATACACGTCTAATGCTAGCAAAGGCCAAGAGAGGGAAAACTCTTTACAAAAATTCGCATACCAAAACGACTTGGTATGGGGTTTGGACACAAAAGGAAAGCACTCACGTCAAGTGTGAGACTCAGGTTTCTTAGACCTTATATATCGAAAAAAAATCTTCAGCACTAAAACGATTCAACAAAAAAAAAAAAATAATTAAAAAAAAACAGAATTTTTCAAACTGTATAAATTAAACTAAAGTTCATAAATTGTTTAAATACATGTCCATAAACTAATGAGGAATTCTTAGTTTATGGACATGTATTATAGGAACTCAGGTTCCTTTGACCTTATATATTAGAGAAAATTCAAAAAATATTAGAGAAAAAACAAAAAAAAAAAAACAATTTAAAAAAAACAGTATTTCTGAATTTTGTTGACTGTATGAGTTAAACTACAAGTTAAATAAGAGTTAAATACATGCCCATAAGCCATAAAAGGAATCCTTGAATGCCTGAGAGTCAAAGAGTATAGCTTCGAAGCCGTCGAACGGAACTGGAGTTACTACGGACTTTATGACGGACAAGAAAGACGAGTCAAGATCTAGAAGACTCTTATTAGACCCATCCTAACATACGCGTCTGAATGTTGGGCTTTTACAATACCAGCTATAACTAAATATTCTGGAAAAAAAGAAGCAATGAGGAGCTGTTATCGATTATGCAATGATATACCGATCACAACTGTCGTCAGAATAGTCACGTGTCAAAGCCGCCAAAAAGGCTTATGGTTAACAAGCCTTGTTATCCGCGGAGGAAAGGAAAACCAAAGCTGAGGTGGTATGACTATGTACAGAAAAACACTGCATCATTAAAACTTATCGGAAAATGGATACCGGATTGTGTTGGAATCATCTGTGGTAACCATATTGTATAAAGCAAATAGGTTGGAAGGTAATATAACTTTATTATAGGCTGTTTAAAAAGGTTTAACATATTATGGTGTGCTGGGTGATTTTTTTAAAATGTAAAATGGTATTTTTCTAAGCAAAATGTTTATGTTGCTTCAGTCTCTGTATTAGACGGACATGACCCGAGTCGTTTCTCTTCCTAAAGATAAAAACGGAAGGAACTTAATTTTGCTAACATTTGAGAGATTAAGCTTTACTGAAGAAGCTAAACGTTGCACAGTAAATTAAAAAAATCGCTGGAATTAATGTATGATATATCTGATAAAACTACTGACTTTTTTATCAATTATTTTTGGATTTTTAACAAAAATATTATTTTATAAACAAGTGTGTGTGAATGTTGAGATGTACGACGTTCCCATTTAAATTTTCCCGGGGTTTAATTTATTATTCCGTTTCATTCCACGTTCTTAATTATTTTCCCAAACTTCCGTCAGACGATAACATATTTTTAGACAACAAGAAAATTAGCTGTGATCCTCAACTAACTAACATATGCTCACAGCAGATGTCAGTGCCATTAATTTTGGCAAATTCAATTATAAAACCTGACATCGGAATAAGCTCGCATATGACAGCGTGTATAATATGTTACGTTAAAATTTCGACGTTGTCTTTGCAAACAATATTAATTACGCTAATTTTATTAACAATCTGAATTATGCGGCAAAGTGGCGGCCCGTGGATAACGAAATATATATATATTTTTTAATAAAATATATCCCCCGAAACACCTCGATCCGAACACATTTCCGAATGATGAAATTCAAATTTTTAATATTAAAATTAGACATACCACGGTTGCCTTCACTTGACGTCCCGGACCAAAACCCTTGAATATCCAAATTGAATCCCCGGCTTTCCCGATCCGCGTTTTATATATAAGAAGGTCTTCAATCATCCCAAACTGAATTTGCATATCAAATTTCAACTAATTTGATGAAAAAATTTATATGAGAAGAAAAATAGGGTAGGGTTGCCAAATAGATAAAACATTCAGCGTCCTTCGTTTCCCTTTTACGATATGCGGCTCGCATATAAAGAAAAATAGAAATACATAAAATATTGATAAACAAAATTCGTATATTATACGCGGGCCTATGAATGATTTATTCTATTCGCTTCTTTGTTTGCAGTGCCGAAAATTGAAATTGTTGGCGAATCAGAGATATACGTGAAGGCCAGCAGTACTGTGAGTCTTCGGTGTGTCATCAGCCGGTCCTTGGAAGAGCCAGCCTACATATTCTGGTATAGAGATAGTGAAAGAGTTCTCAACTATGATAAGAGCCTCATCGATATACGCATGGAGCGAATAGGAGCTGATACTACGGTAAGATAAATCATATTTTATTCATATTAAATAATATTATTGATATATTGATTCTGTTTAATGCCAAGGTCGTATTTGTCAAATTTATGTTGTGGGCGAAACTTCATCATTATTAATATTACACGTTTGGTGTATAATCGTGTCACCATTATCATAAATTACTGAAACGTGTAAATATGTAATAAACGCCGAATAATAATTGCCATACTTAGAAAAAAAAACATAATTGCGGTATATTTTTAATTGTAACTTTTAAATATTCGAATATATTCTTAACACACGTACATTTATTTTAAATGTATTTTTGAATATTTTTGCAACCACATATGCTTTTCTTTACGCAATCACAGCTTTCGGACCTCTGTAGTATTAATAATATAATAGAGATTTTTTTTTAATGACTAGAGCTAAGACTTCATTTTAGAAAAAGTCTAACCGTCAAATTATAACTTTCTAGCTTATAATCTATTTTCAGAAACTGTGAGCTTGATTTTTTTAACACTTTTATTTATTTAATATATTCTATAACGTTTTTATTATAATTACCTCTTCCGACGAATTTATATTTAAATTGTTTTTAACAAGAGATTTTGCAATGTTTTATTTATTTAATGCTAATTCTAAGAAATGATTTATTTATTGATTATTTGTATAAATAAAATATTCGAATACGCGTATATTTTAAAAATTAAAAATTAAAACTAGAATTGGCCATGTTGCAAAATAGTATTTTTATGCATATAAGTATTATTTTAATTAATATAAAACAATTACTCTTAAATTATACTTATATTTAACATCGTTCAGCTTTTTTTCGCTCAGTATAGAAGAAAATACTTTAATTAATTAAAAAATATTTTTTTTATACCCCTATGGTATTTATTTAATTTATTCTTAGAAATTTTATTAGCATAATCTCTTCCGAAGAATATATTAAAGTTGTCTTTAATTCTACATTTTGCAAAATGTTATATTTCATTTAAAAGAAAATTTCTAAGAAACGATTATATTAATATTATATATTCGAATACGGCTAGGTTAAAAAATGGTATTTTTTTATATTAGGTAATCACAAAAAGCACGTAATAATAATATTTTTAGGTCAATGTAGTTTGTATTCGCTATTTTATTTATTTTAATGTAAATTGCAATTGTTTAGAAAAACTCTTTTCTATGATTTGGATTCGGAATCTGTTTTTTCTATAAATCTATAATGTACATTCTATGAAAAATAAATATATTGACATCCAAAACAGTGTTATTACATATTTGAATGAAAAAAAAACAAATATTTTACATCGAAAGCCAATTTCGGGTATCGAACATCCAATAAATAAAATACTCAATATCACTGGCTCTATTTTTCTACGCGAATATCAATTTTCATATTCATATTAAGCCATAGATTGATACCATAAATAAACAGAGGACTGTTCGTTTTGCGTACATAAACATGAAATCGTATCATTATAAAGTATAGTGTACAATGCTCGCAAAAACCTAGTCCTTTTTTTATTTCAGGAGGACAAACGCGATCCAATATAATAATAAAAAATCCCCGCCCAAAAAATTACATTGCGTTTGTACAAATACGACTTTGTTTGCCTGTGTCGGGGGCTCATATCGCGAATGGCGAAATAAATTTGTATATTTCAAATATTAACTTTGCTGAAACACAAACGTATGCGAGTGTGTGTGTGTTGTGCTGAAAGTTAGGCCGGTGCGCCGGCTGTCGATTGACATCTTAAATAAATAGGCGAAATTATTCATTTGTGTGTTATTTGTCTAGGTCGGCACTCTCATCATCTATAATTCAAGGAGGGAGGACTCCGGCAACTACTCCTGCACCCCCTCCAACCTTGACTCCGCCAGCGTCATGCTGCACGTGCTCAACGGTATGTTACACTACACGTGATGTATCTCAAGACATCAACTATAAAACCCAAACCCACCGACTTGGCCTTGGGCCTCGAGTACCTACATTAATCTTAGACACGAGTCAACTAGCTTCGAGGAGTTTCAGACATTTTTTTCTTCTCCGAATGTTCGTTACGTAATTCCATTAAAACACGGCGACTACAATTGAATACGTAAGCTTGGTCAAAACTCAATTTGTAAAGAATATATACATTGAATATATGTACATTATTTTTATTATTAATTAATTTAATTTAATTTTTTGTATAAATCAAGTATGGAATGACAAAAAATGACTTAAAAAACCTTAAAACTGAATAACCACATAAAAAGTATATAAAATAAATGTCATCTGAAAAGTAACAATTTAATGATTTAATTAAACATTTAAGGAGTACTTTGGCTACTAAAGGACAATTTAAAAAAATAAAAAAAGGTATTTTAATAATTAAAGAATATACGCGATTGTGAAGAACATACACATTAAAAAACACATAAAATAATCAACCGTCACCTGAAGCGCGACTATTTAATGATTTAACCGATCCGTCACGGCGGCTCGAAACCATCCGCGTCGTCCGAAGGGGTGTATTTATAATAGAATATAGACCCCAAGCATTTCAGGTCATGATATAGATTCATAAATATCATGAATTATTTAAAAAAAATGGATTATTCTAAGAATAAAAATAGTTATTTATGATATGCTTCAAAGTTTGGTCGATATTTTGAATTTTCTGTTAATCAATATGATGCGTAAACGACACGTACGCTCGATGATGTCCCGCCGCAGACTGAGGACACGCCGCCATTGGAACAACCGCCAAATTATCGCGGCACATGTTACTAGTATATGTATTACTCGCACTTAGTGCATCATACTGGATGTGAGCGAGGAAAAACATTGCGCCCGTCTTGATTTTTTTTGGCAATAGCGGACAATAAAAGTTAATGATTATTTATTCTTTAGACTTGTTTAGACAAATATAAAAAGTTTGTAATTGAAAAAGTAGGATTTTTATTAAAAGAGTTATTATTATTTATTTATTTTAACTACGATGATGAATGAATGGAATAACAGAAAGATTCCATGGCGCTATTCTTTCATATAAAGATTTAATAAAGATTCTAAAGATGAAAGGGTCAAAGTCTAACCACGACATAGGTTTATTTTGAAAACTATTATAGGCCTGACTAGGTTAATTAAATATTAAAGATTTTTTTGTTACTAAAAGACTGCTTTTTAGAAACTATTATAACAGTTAAGTAAATCACACCGATATTCAATGCAAAAATATAAGGGATTGTGTTGGAAGAAAATGCCACATTAAACCTACAATAGGATTATACATGAGAGTAATAAAGAATGATCAATGGTTTTTTTATAAATACGTATTTGTCCATTTCTGTTTTGTTTATTTAATAAAAAGCTGGTATATAAAATCGAAACTTGAAACCAAACTGGCTATATCTAAAAAAATAAAACTTTGTATGGGTCAAAAAATTTTTAATCAAACAAAAATAAATAGAACCATAATTTAGATCTTTTTAAACAATTTCCTTATAATGTATACGTGGTATCCTATTTGCCTTATCGTATTTTTTTTAGATACAGTAAGAATACATTATAGCGTTGATATTTATTTAGAACTAGGATTTACTTACTTAATATGTAGTTTTTTACCGAAAAACATGTTTATTGATTTTATTTGAGTTGCCAACCAAATAAGCTCTATCCTGAGTTGTTTACGTTTTCAAATTTCAAACCTTATTATTATTCATGATATAAAATGTAAAGAAACTCTCTCAATAATAAGAGATATCCGCATCGGTTGTTTTTATATTTTTTTATTTTTACAAGTATGTACTAAAATAAATTCTCTCAACTTAATTCAAGCTGAAGAATGTATCATTCGACCTTTGACCCTGAAGACACGTGCCGTTAAATTGAACGAGTTTACATTATGAAATCGCATGCCTGATACAATTTGCGATGCAATAATTATTATATATTGGATTCGCTTTAATCACGGTGGTAAATCAAAAAAAATATTATCTTAGGCATACGGAAAAATATAGGATTAAAAAATGAGATTTTCATATAGCTGGAGGTAGATTATCAGCTTGAAATGATTTGGAAAAATCATCCCAAGTTAATATTTGACATCAAATGCAAATTTATATTATTTTTGTGCTGTTCACTATTTTTTATTTATTTATGCACTATATAAAAAGGGACGTATATTTTTGACTCGTAATAAATACTCTAAACTCAATTTTCAAAGCTTATCTTATTAATTTATAAGTTTTTGATTTTTTACAATTATTTAAACACATATAATTCTAACTATCAATTCATTGTCTGCGTTATTTAATATATTAGAGTAATATTAATATATGTCTTTCCATTAATTTTTATTTTTAATTAAGTTATCACTGAGTTACATGAGTTAACATAGAATAAAACTTTTATTAAAATACCTCTGAATTGATTTTATATCTGTGGAATATTTGTTTCTGGCATATTTAAAATAATTCGAAGTTTAAGAAATATTTAATAATATAATCAAGGTCGAAAACTTTACTGGTACCAATCAACATTCTTGAACTTTAATAATATAATATTTAACATGATAGCGTATGAAACGAATATTATTTAATATTTTTGACGGTATTAAATTGTCTATGTAGTGCATTAAAATTTAGAGTCTTATGCAACACAAGAATATACTTATTTTTTAAATGCTCTCTACAACTAAAATCAAAATTGCAACTACAAATATATTTATTATATATGTCTGTCGTTACCCTTAACAAAATAAAGTTTAATTGGATTTTGAACGATATTCCGTATAAAAAATATTATTTAATATAAATAATCAATCTAAGGGCCTTCGTTATCCCTTTGTTCGATTTCATTTAACTTGGCCAACACTAAACACAAAGCGTCTGCAAACTTTCCTTATAACGCTGACAAAATCAGTCTTTCTCTACTCGTTCGACTAAATTAAAAACTTTGTTCAATGTTCACACAGCGAGAAAATCCCATGGTTCGATGCAATTTTCATATAATTTTTTATAATAACTTTATTATAATCCCGAAGTGGGAAAAGCGAGAGAGAAAAGTTAACATCGTAATATAACCATTCAATCTGGAAAACGTAATAATAATTCAAATACCATTTTTTCCACGAATTAAAAACTCCGGCTAATGAAAGAAAATCCAACAATAAATTCGAGTTCGACTGCATTTTCCACAGTGCGCGTCGACGGCATTATGCAATTAAATAAATTTGCAACGGATGTAAGTGCGAACGCATAATTTAAGCCGCGGATTTATTCCGGTGTCAAACCAACAATGGTCCTGTTTCCAAGTAATCGTGAATTAAAAACAGATAAAACCAAATTTATTGCTGTTCGGTTCCGGCATATCCACTATCCGGATTAATGCATTCCATTCATTTATTTATTGGTTCCAGTTGGAAGTGAGTGCAGAAAAAAAGATATATAAACCGTACACGTTTTCGCGTTCGTATGCCAAAATAATAATAATAAAATATGGTCAGGATTTCGGTCGACGATAAAGCATTTCATCTGCCAATCAATCACCGATCGTGCGTTGCGATGTTTTTCGCGAAAAATCGTACCGCGTGTGACCCGTGCCAGAAAGTTGGTTCAAGTAATGGGATTGATGTATATTTTTTTTGCGAACCGTCGAACAAATGCTGCATGCTTATTTTAGCATGATTACATTTTTGGTACAATTACTGTAAAATTTGTACTCGACCACATCCATCACGGCAGCAATTTGTCTCAATCGTCGACGGGTTCTGGTTTTTTTTTTGCCGAAATATATGCTGAAAAAAATCCGTTTACACACTATTATTTTCATTTGAGTTGTAAACATTTTTCAATGTCACATTTATTGCGTATCAATTCAGCTCGAGAGGACATCTGAAAAGAATTTTATCGAGTACTTTATTTTATTTTATATAAATTAACATTAAATTCTTTTAAAACACACTTAGTCAAACATTATTAAATAATAATATATTTTATATTCAGAAGCTTAATAGTTTTATATAACCTACACCTATACTTTAAAATATATAATTAAACTCAGTGGTGTTAATAATCCTAAAATTTTCTACAAAATTCTCTTCAATTTTAATTGTGTTCATTATAAATATTAATAAATTGTTTAAAAACGTAATAATAACAACTACATATTCAATATTTATTTTATATAAATAATTGATGAAAGTTTATAGTTGTGTGGTCATTCCTATTCATTAATATAATATTATTATTTCACCTAGTTTAGCTCCAAGTTTTCGATTTTTCTAAAATTACTCTTTTAATATAAATCCTACATGTCATAAACTCTTCGTATCTGTCTTAAAAAGTTTAAAGAATAAATATTATAAATAATTATTGAACTTTAATGTCCGCAATTGCAAAAATAAAATAAAACAACAATATTCGCTGCTGTTGCCACGCGCTCGATGTTTCTCGCTCGCATCTGGTACGATGTGCCGAGTGCGAATGAAACGTGCAAGTGACACGTTGTCATTCGCGCGTAATATTGAATAATTAAATAATCTAAAATATGAGCCATATCATGAATAACTAAATTTTCTTAGATTAATTCATTTAAAAAAATACCTTGTTGTATCTGAAATACCCCCTTCGGACGGGGCGGTTATTTTCTAGCCGCGTGACGGATGGATTAAATAATAGATATAAATATTCCTAATTCATGGGTAATTCTTTAGCTTGTGGATATTTTTTTTAAAGGATGCTACGGAAGATTATAAAAACTATATTTCAAAAGACTCGGTATGCAGTTTTTTGTAAAGAGTTTCCCTCTCTTGGATCCCATTGCTGGCATAGGACGTGTATCCTCTACTCTGTTGGTATCGGATTTTACCCTCCCGACTGTGTCCAGACAAGTGAGAAGGGGTTTGTTTCGGTATTCATTTTTCTTTTCTCTAGGCGTTTTTTGATTATAACGAGAGTCACAAGTGACAAGTAGCTTACTTAGTTACATAAAAAAAATATATATTTTAAATGTCACCAAGTAAGAGACTCCCCTCCCCCCCTTCCTGCTGTCGACCATCCATACAATTCACGACGCTGATAGCCCTGACGTATTTTTATATACATAATATATAATAGTGTATAAAAAATATTTTTGCTCAATTTGCTTAGAGGTGCTGCAGCTCCGCAGTGTATATGAACGAACTTTATACTGTTTATATTTAATATGAATAATTTTATCTACATATAAGCTGTGCCAGTTTTAATTCTATATTTAGTAAAATTGTCTTATAAGCGTTCAAATTTTTTTTATATAAAGAAAAAATATATATAAAACGATTATTTAAAGAAACGCTTTTTTTATTTACATTTTCATATCAGATTTTATTTTGAAAATCAACTTAATATGCCTTCGTTTGAAAAGAAGTAATCTGTTCATTAACTATTGTAATAAAATGTTCCTTTGTTGATGGCATTTATTTTTTTTTATTTATAATTCGTATGGAAATTATATTCTATATATAAATAATATTTTCGGCAGTTTTAAAATTATTCAATTATTATTATCCTTATCGTTAAAATGCATAGGAAATAATTATTTATTATTATATTATGTGTTATAATTTTATTCATGATGAGTTTACAATAACTGGCCATTTCTTATCGTTTGATGCCATAAACTTTCTCTTTTCTCTTTCAGGATATTCATAAAAAATATAATTTCACGGTTTATTAATTTCGGTTGAATATTTTCATCGAGTTACGACAACGGACAGTATGATTGTATAGCTTGAAAATGGCAATAAAATTTCTATATATTCAAGAAACAATTAGGCCATTCACTGCAAAATTTTACGGTTTAGTATCTTAAATATATATATTTGCCATATAATAATTTTCCGCATAAATTCCTGTGTATATTTGCAACCACCATTATACAGACGTGCATAATACAAGCGCGGTCTTTGAAACAGAACGCGACAAGATGGGCTTATATCAAAGCCATCACCATTAGACGTTTCTCGGTGAAATGCTTTGATGTCGCCATTCTGATGTGGAGTTTGTAAATACTATAAAGATGCCTAAGACTTTCTTTGTTTTTTACCAAACAGTCAGAATAGATTGGTGATGTTTATTTTCGGATGTCTGTTAACGAGAACATCAAAGCGGCCCCCCCGGCCTCGTTAATGGCAGTTAGCCGACTATGCTCGCCGCAATATTTAAATGATAATGCAAAAATCATATCGCCATTTGAATGTAATATTGCAAAATGGCTTTTGTACAGAGTGTTTATTAATGTGTTAATTAAATTTGATTAATTAGGCGAGCAACCTGCGGCTATGCAGCACGGCAACAGTGGTTCTCGAATGCGGCCCGCGGACTGGAGGCTGGTCGGCGTACCGCTTGCGGCTCTTGCGGCCCGGAAACCAAAACTCCTGCTGCTGGCAGCTGCATTGCTCATATTGTAAGTAATAACTTAGAAATGCAATTTATTAATGCGAGAGACGCTTTGGCCGTGTGAAATATGTAATTAGTCATATAACTAAAATTGCTTACTAAAACTCAATTAAAAACTTAATTTTTGTATATTATATCATCTCAGAAATTATTAAAAATATCAATTAGTTTTTTACTGTAGCTTAGAAAATAAAAAAAATATATAAAATAACACACCACAATATATATAAAAAAAACAGATAGATCAAAATTATTTTTTTAAATTTTGATCATCGGATTTTTTTTTAACACTAGGATAGACCAGGGGTGACCAACCCGTGTGTGCTAAACGTGACGCATTTCAACTTGCGTTATTGCATGGTAAGAGAAGATTATCAGAAAAAAATATGCTACATGTTATATTACCGGATGTTAAATATCTTAGACTTTTAACAGAAAAGAATTCAGAGATCTTTTTAGATTTGGAAAATTGTGAGCTTGTCCTCAATTGTAAGGAGCGATGGTTTTCTGAAGGAAAGGCTCTTAATAGATTTTTAAAACGGTAAAATCAACTTCTTGATTAAATAGCTTACTATTAGACATTTTTAGTTGGTGTACTAGTCATATCATTTTTTTAGATCCGAAATTACAAGTCATAATTAGATAACTTCCTTGTTTAAAATCGTTTGCCTATTAAATCAGGGTTTAAGTCAATTTCCACGCATTAACCCTTTCCACTCTCTCCACTTTTAGGCAAATATATGAGTTACCTTCAATACATTATTTTTACAAATTGATTAAAAGAGATATCCAATAAAAATGAATCTATTTCTGTTTATTAATTATTAATTAATTATACATTATTTTTTTACAATTATTAAAAAAAACCTGATTCAATTTGTTTGCTAAAAATCTTTTGGGCAAATACGTTTTAAGGTTAAAAAAAAATATTGAACAAGCGTTTTTATCCATGAAACTGATCAAAAATAAGTCGTGCATGAATAAATTTAAAGAATTCAATACAGGTCTTAGTAACAAATTTAAAACCAAACAAAAAATGGAAAAAAATGGTGCACGGTATGTAAAAGGTTGACCATCACTGGGATAGACTAAAATTAACAATAAACAGATTTTAAAGTCACAAAATGTTACAGAAAATTTAAATTTACACAAAAAACAATTTTTCATTACTGTTTTTTATAAAAATCTGGCGATTTTTTCCTAATAGATTATATTTTTCACCTTTCTTTCTTGAAATATTGTAATTACAATTATCCTATATGATTATAGTAGATGTTTTAAAACTGAATCTAACCTACAAATATTTTAGGATTTTTAGAAGGGTTTCATTTGATTTATTTAATATATTAGATATATATTAAATAAATTAAAATAAATAAAGAAATATATTTTTGTAGAAAAATTCTCAGGTTTTAGAATTTTCATTAGAATCAGCTTTTATTCTACGTTGTAAACCAAGGAAGCATAGTATTAATTTTATTATATTTCTTTTTTAATCTAGAAATACTTTAAATTATTCACATGAAATTATAATAAATGCAAAAATATTTTTAATAAAGTTTCGTTTTATTTTCCACGTACAGGAAACCATTATTAGGAATTCAGTTTTTTTACATTGCATTTTTTAACCTTTCCAAATAAATTTAAACTCGTCATCTACAGGGTTTTTTTTAAAATCTAAATAATTTACGTTATTGATTTACCTATTTTGAAAATTTCTTTTAGTTATCTCTGGAATATTCTCATTCTTTCATTGGTAGATTTTATCATTCATATAATCCTAAAGAGTGCAATAAATAATTCAATTAAAATACTCTAGTAGAGAGGCACTTAAATATTTCTAGACTCCTTTAAAATACTGTAAGGATTATTTTCAGATCCTAAAGTTTCCAATTTTAATAATTTTCCAAGAGTACGAAATTTTGAATAATATATTGTAACTGATATTTATATAATTTTATTGAATATTCCGTACTTTTCATTCTCTCTAATTAAGTCACAAATTAAATGCAAGTTCATAAAATTGTGCCAAAAAAATTCCAAAATATGGGTTCAAAAATGTCTTGTTATTTTTAAACCTTGTGTTTATATTTTTCTGTAGATTTAATTTGGTTTATAATATTTCATTTTGTTCGCAGGATTGCTTGTCATGAAAGTGATGATGGAAAATAAACAGAAGAAACCATAGATCTGCAGGATTGTAAATAATGTCCACTACTCTAAGTCAATAATTTATTGTAATAGCTAATATATGAATAATAAAAGATGCTGTAAAATATAAAATCCGATAGATACATTCTTTTGTAGTTAAAAAAAAATAATTCCAATAGAAAAATAATTTGACGAACTCATCATGTTAATGTTCAATAGGCGTAAGTATTTGAAATATTTTATAGTTTAAATTATTGTGATATATTAAAAAATGGATAAACTTTTACGAACGTAATCGAAATATTTAACAGCATGATTTAATTATATTTAATTAAAATTTTATTAACGAACAATCGATTGAAATAATAAATATTAAAACAACGAGAAATCAATATGTTTTCAAATAATAATTATAGTCAATTAATGTTTGTTTGTTCTAATTTTTAATTAAATTGTTTAATTAATTATGTAAGTAATATATTTTGTATATAAACATATGTTATGAAATTTTTATAAAGTAAATCAATAATTCCATAATCCTATTGTACATACAAAAAAATATTGTATATATTATAAAAATATGTATAAGGAAAAATATCCATAATATATAAAGCTATATTAACATATAATATGTATAGAGATAATGAAGATTTTTTTATTAAATATATTTTCTGGGAATATAATGAGGCCTGTACATATTTTGCTGAAAGGAATTGCTTTCAGATTCGCAAGGAATTGATTTGTGAATATGAAAGCGTTTTATATGTAAAAATATAAATAGCGCATCGCTATTCAGCGTTTCTTTTTATAGTTCACTAAGGCCTAATTGGGATCCATGTACTACTATTCACTATAAGAGATAACTTAATTAAAATAGACGACATTTAAACTCATATGCACGTGTAAAATCCAATAATCAATCATAATTAAACAGACGAGAGACAAAAAACAATAAGTGCTTCCAGTACAAACAGTGTAATATAAACTTATACACTTATCATTGTGAAAAAAAAATGTAATTAAGCGAATATTTAAGAGGTTTTTTGATAAGTACCAAAACAATTTTTGATGGAATACACTTCAGTAATAATGTATTGTGTAATTTTGGTTCGAGAATGGAAATCGTTTGTATTGTTGGCGCAAAAAATATTATCAATTTTTATACCACTGAAATGCTGAATGATACAATGTTTCCATTTTCTCATATTCGTATTGTACATCAGTTATTATTACTATCATTATTAATATATAAATCTGTGGTATATAATGTGTACAAAATTGTAAATAAAAATGTTAAACAATGCAATGGAGTTTAATTCTATGATATTCCCGCAGGACGACATGATCCTTTGAGACTAAAAATAATTAAAAATTGATGTGCAACTTAAATAATATATTTTCTACTTTTTTGAATCACGTTAATTTTAATTCTAATAAAAAAATGAATTAAGCCAGTTAACAACTTTCCCTTTAATCGATCGTTCATGTTTAATATTTATCGGTGTGTCCAAGGGCGGCTCGTCCAAATACACTGCGGAGCTGCAGCACCCCTAAGCAAATTATGTGTCGATGCCTACGCGGGCAGTGTTAAGCTGCACGGTGTAATGCAAGAGCGCTGCCTGCTCGTCAGCGTAGCCGGCGTCGTGTATTGGATAGATGCGGGGCGGCAGCGGAGCTGGGGGGGGCTCGCTGCTATGCGCCGTATTGCGCTGCGACTCGGTGCAGTCATCCTGGTGTCGTTGGGCGCTTCCTAAGCGGGTGACCCTAGTCTAACATCAGCGAGGGATACGCAATCGATCCCCCAGTCATCCCCCGTGTTCAAATAATGAAAGGGCATGCTGAGTCTCATGCTAAGTCTGATGAACCCCTAAATATTTTTCCACGAGCTGCGACTGGTCAAATAGTATACATATTAAAATTAGATTAAAAGTATTTAAATCAATGACGTACGGTGGACTTGATGTTGGGTGTGCTGAATGTGAAAAAAAACACAGATTTTTTTTTAATGAATTTTATTATTATTTATACAATAATTCTATTCTCCGTTTTTGCGACATAATTTTTCAAATAATATCATTGGAAAAAAAATACTCATAAAATTATAAAAGGACAGACTTTACGATAGTTCCATTAATTTTTTTTTATATTTTTAATATATTTAATTGTTTAATTATTTAAAAAAATCCGTAATGCTGATACACTTGTCCTTGGCGTATTATGACATCGATAGCCTTATCGATGTTTTTTATGTGAGCGATATTTTTTTTGTAGAAAAAAAATCGAAAATGTGAATATTTTTTGAGCAAAAACATCAACTCAGTGGCAGGGCAGTGGTGTTGATTTTGGGTGTGCTGAATGTGGAAAAAGAAATTATAAAAAAAATACAATTTTTTTTATTGAATTTGATTATTATTTATACATTAATTATATTCTTCGTTTTTGCGACATAAATTTTTCAATGGAACTATCGTAAAGTGTGCCCTTCTCTTTTATGAGTATTTTTTTTATCATTGATATTACTTTTTTATATTTTTTTTCCACATTCGGCACACCTACATCAAGTCCACCGTACGCCACTGCAACTCAATGATGCAAAAGCCTCTGTATTCGTCTAAAATGACTACTGCAACTATTTAATAATGTTGAATATCAGAAAAACACACGATTTTTTTTTAATTTATTTAAAATATCATTTTAATACAAAAAAAGGTTTTATTACCTACAACTTTTCTTAAAGAACAATATAAATATCATTGTTATATATTATTATTCCTGATCATTTTTTTATATATAAAATAATGTGCTAATAATTATTACCGTATAGCTTATTTAATTTCATTACAATATATTACGAGTATAAATAAATTTTCCGACATTTTCATTATTACGTGTGGTGAATACATATTGTTCCATTAATTATTAAAAACAATTTTCTTCTTACGTTCAATGTTTTTGAATATCCACATTATCCATTATAATAACACAAATGAGGGCTCATTAGGCAGACTATTATGGACCCATCTGTTCAATGCGCCAGCTAAGCTTAGCGAAAGCCTAGAGATTAATACGGGCAATTACGTATTTAATGTGTAAGATTTGTTAAAATTAGATTGATTCGGATTATTCATAATTGATCCACACGAGTGCCTAACGCCATTCAACTGTCACTAGTGATTTAGTGCTTGGTCTGAAATTCATCAAACATGTATGCCTATTGACGTTGAAAATTCAAAAATAAATTCATACTTTTGCGACTGCGTCCTAATAAATGAATAAATGTAATGAAAAAGCTCTCGGCGCTAAATTTAATTCAAAAGTTTGTTCCGAAGCCTGTGTGTAATAAACAAGTTGGAAAACTAATTGCCAGTATTACGGATTGCAATTAAAAATCTGCACGGCAAAGTTTTCTTTTTTAAAAGTATCAACCGCGTGCGCAGCGTGACTGCGAGTTTGTTTGCTTAAAAATATATAGAAAAACTTATAAATGAACTCTACGTAAAAACATTAATACAGAATAAATAATAATACAACCCCATTTATGGAAAAGTTTCGCATAAAAGCTACGATTATGGAACATTTAATTTAGTTCGACAATCGTATAAAATTGTATTATAAATGAAAAGAAAAATAAGGCACCTAAGAAATAGCATAAATAATTTTTAAATCATATAAAAGACGTGTAAATAATAATTAAATTAATTTCTTTCAATATCGAGAATTTTTTATAGTGCTAATTAAAAATTAATAACCGTAATCGGCTATTTCTCTGGAATTTAAAATATTTTACCTCTTCTTTGCTATTAGAAATATACCAACTCACCGGTCTTTCAGAGCTTTTCCCTCGTTATTGATCCGAGTCGATTGTTAAAACACTAAGAGTGCACGTTTAATTTAAATTTGATTTTCGAATACTATATAATACTATATATTATTCACAGTTAGTTTGTGTCGGGACACGATCCCGCAAACACGTAAGTTTTGTTATTACGTTAAAGCTATGGTTGCACATTTTATTTTTCGGTTAATTTCGTTTTTTCTACTAAAAGGGAACGAAATGAATGCAGTGAAAAAAATACCGATACTTACAGAGACATTCTGAATCTAAACAAGTGTTATCGTCTAATTTAAAAAGTTTAAAAATGGAAATAGGAATCTCAAATATATCGCACAAAAATGACGACCCCAAAAATTAAATGATGATATTCTGAAGGTGATGGTGGATTAAGATCCTCGTCAAATAATTGAGGAATTATCATTGAAGACAGGCTGTCCATGGATCATATTCGTCGCATAAGAAAATAGTACAGGTATTGGGTTCCTCGTGAATTAACGGAGATGGCACTCGATCAACAGCGTACCATCTGCACGTTTTTTTTTGTCTCGGTATGAAACCGATTCGTTTTTGCGGCGAATTGTATCTGCAGATGAGAAGTGAAGGCTTTACAATAATCCTGTATGAAAAAAATAATAGCTCTCTTTCAGAGAAGTACCTTCTCCGACTCCCTGACCATAACTAAAAATAAAGAAGGTTCTTATTTGTGTGTGGTGGGGTTTTTCAGGAATTATACACTGCGAATTGCTTGGACCTGGCCAGACCGTGAAAATGAAACAAGAGCTCAAAAAAATACATCTGTTTTGGTCAATAACAAATGAAGGATCAATCAACACGATAACACGAAACCTCATGCTGTAAAAATAACAAAGAAAAAAATAAGAGAGCTTGGATTGGAACTTTTAACTCATCCACCCTATTCACCGGATCTCGTGCCATCGGATTGCCACATTTTCAGATCGTTAGTGCATACATTAAGAGGTAAAAAAAAATGTTGGAGAAGTGAAAACGCACTTGGAAAATTTTATCGATAGAAATAGAAGGATTTTTTTATAGTTAATAAATAAATGTTTTTCGCCACCAAAAAAGCTTTTATTATTATTATTATTACTTTTTGGTCTACTTTATGTATAAATTTAATTATAATGTAGATTTAATAAATTAATTGGTATCGCTTAGTTCAAGTAGGAGAATTGCGCGAAAATTTCGAGGAATACGCCGAGTATTTTTTCATAATAATATTTGTAATATTTTCTTTCATTTCAAGAGTAAATATATATACACTTGAAATATTAATATTATTTTTAACTGTACATAATTAATTCCGCTTACAAATTGTACAAAAAAGTATATACATACATACGTATATTTATTTACGAACTATTTGAAGTACCGGTCCAGTGTTTTTTTATGTTTCGACAAGATCTCTAATAACTACGTCAACTTCTTCAGTTTGGTCACTACTATCCTAAATCAATTAGGGCAGAAGGTCATTTCATACGTTAATTATAAGATATTGAATTTTCACTCGAAAAACAACAATATTTAAAACAATTTTTGATAAATTCTGTACTCTTTCCAAAATTGGATTAATGATTACTCGTTCTGTTTATCAACAGCTCTAACTTCTTGCCTAAATAACAGTATAGGTAGCAATGTATGTTTTACACCTTGATCTATTGATTGAATAATAGAAAATGTATTCAGAGGAAAGTAATATTAATTCCATATATTCTTTATAACCACAAAGTGAATGACTGTAGATTATTTTCGATGCAATATTAATTTACCTCATGAAAAAATGAAGACGAAACTTGTCTTCAAAAGCTTTTCGAGTCATCTATGCCCCTAGGTTAGATTTTCTATGATAGATAACAATAGAAGTCTAGAAATATTCTTTTAGCTCTTTTGTCTTAGATATGATATAATAAAAGGTTTTGTATTTTCCAGCGGTTTTATTTCCTACAAATAATTGTGTTTCCGTGTGATTTTTAAACCTAACAAAGATATAGTACAGTATAAGAAATAATACATTAATATATATGTGCCTATTGAGTATATATTATGAAATTATAAATTAAACTTATATTTAGTGTTACGCCGCGCGGTGTATAACAAGAGCGCTGTCTGTTCGTCAGCGCTATCAGCGTCGTGTATTGGATGAATGCGTGGCTGCAGTAGGAGGGGGGGGGGGTTTGGTCGCTAAGCGCTGTGTTGCGTTGCGACTCCGAGCAGTCCCACATCATCCATACTGAGTCATTTTTTAGGTATACTTTTATTCATTATATATCACTATATATCAATACAATTTTTGGAATCTATTTTTGCAAGTAAAATCATTTTCGACTAGAAGAACGAAAATAGAATGACTTATTTTCCAATACGATTTTTATTTTGGCTAAAACATGGACGGAACAAACGAAAATTCGATGGAGCAAGGTCAGTGGTATAGGGTTGATTTTATTATTTATTGGTAAAATTTGGCTAACGAATAGTTTGAGAACTACACGTAGCTATTTGTCGCTTATAATTTATAAAAGAGTGTCCATTTTTATCTCCAGTTTTTAAATTGTCCAAAAATGGTTGCTGAAACATGTTTGAGTGTTAACTGCATTATTTTATTGATTTTTCAGTTCCTTGAAAAAAAAACAATGTCGATTACAATGTCTAAAGGATTACTTTAAATAATTTACTATTAGACTTTTTTTTTTTGCCGTGATATCTGTCATGTAAATAAAGATTTTTTTAAATGTTCTAACATTCTAGTAGTTATAGTAATATATGTAATACTAAACACAATAAAATTAATTTTGACGATACACAATTTTATGAAACTATCTTAACATAGAGTTAGTGGTTAATAATTAATGTAATGCATTAGATACCCAAATCTATCTAGTAATGCAACAAAGGCTGACGATCAATGCATAGTATCTAATCTGTACTTGATAAAATTACAATTAATGCATCTATGGGACCAGTGGATGAATGTTTCATCGATTCTCTATTTGCAAGATAATTCTAACACTGAACATTCTCCATTAATTTCTCGGATTGACAAACAATTTTAATGACATTCACCTTTCCCCGGGTTCAATAAAATGTAAAATGCTATACTCGGATCCCGAATCAATCTAGTTAATGTATACCACAGTATCCGTGGCATTCCACGACATGGATGGCTCTCGTGATTCTAAAGCCTCGCCTAGACCGCCGGTCGAGCTCTTGAGAAATTGATTATGCAGGTGCTTGAGAGTAGACATGACGCCATTAGAATAGTAAGCAGTTGAACCTCTCGGGATCAAGACCCATGAATAGGAATTGATGACCCAGCAACGCCCATGGATTACGTATTTATTATTGTCCCCGCCGATTGATCAAACACTCGAGTGCTGTTTTGCTAATTTTCGGAAACACCCAATTTCATCTCGGCAAATACACCAATGATCGTGGCACACTCGAATTTCAATTTAATCTCGATATATAATATTAATTATATTTAATTCGACATTAATTTGAATGCAATGGGCACTACATACATATTCGTTTGTATAAATCCGGGGGTCTCTATTGTAACACTGGTTTCCGCTTTTAATTCATAGGGGATCCTTGATGGCTGAATAGTTTTGCATAGATTAACGTAACTGCAGAGAGGTCGGCGAGCGAATGTGAGGGCTTAGCCGAGCCTCTAAGCCAAATCTTGAAAGCCTAATTGATCGAAAAACACAACGTGTTCGTGTGAAATATTTCGCTCTACTCACACGTTCATTTACACTAATGAATTGCACGAAATAAATGTTTTCAATAAAAAAATAATTCAAAAGTAAATAACAAAATCAAAATAGAGTAATAAAAGCCCACAAAAAGATAAATGTTCTCAAAGAAATGTTTTTATTATGTTTATGTAAATTAAATTAATAAACAATACTTTTTTCTATTTTTTTAATTTTCCTAATTTTCGGAGAGTCTGTGAGTCTGAGAGTGTCTGATAGTACGCGAGTTTTTCCACATTCTATAACAGTGGTTCTCAAGTGCGGCCACGGTGGCCGCATGCGGCCACCAAAGGATTTTGCTGCGGCCACCAACAGTTG
>JAGXCT010037182.1:68205-121517 GCA_022495035.1 Philopotamus ludificatus | reverse complement strand
CCTATTACGTGAAACCTATCCCGACGTTATAGGGGGGTTTACTGTAGATAATACCAATACCAATTTAATATCAAGTTCATAACATTAATTAATGACAACTTCACAATAACAGAAAGTAGTATGTAAATAAATCCAAAAATTCTTTTAATTTTATTGATATTTCTTCTATTTGTATTTCATTATTGAATGGGAATGACATGAAAAATAGTATATTCTCTAATTTTGAAATATCTTTAAATCATCTAACAAACTCGTTTATCTTATCAGCACATGATCACTATCAGATGAGTTTCAATCTTTAGATTTAGGTACCAAATTTTCAAATTTATTTAAATCTCCTCTCCTCATTTGCGCTTCTAAGAGAGAAGGTTTCTCCTAGAATGTGTTTACGGTACTAACCATGTCTGTCAATGTTTAGTTCTTTCCTTGTAGTCACAAATTTAACTCATTTAGTTTTCCTGTAATCTCAGAGAGAAAAGCAATATCAAGAACCCTCCTATCATCTTCCAATTGAAAATACGATTTGTTAGCTCTTGCAATAAACTCCTTTATTTCGGGTAAAAAAGCTAAGAATCTTTTTAAAAACTTAGCACGGCTCAGCCATCTTACATTAGTGTGCAATATTAATCCCCCAAGATCAGATTCACATTCTTCTAGTAATGCTCTGAATTTTCGTCTTTGCAAACTGCTACCATGATAAGAATTAACTATTTTGAATGCTACATTCATCATATCGTCTGATATAATATCTTTGAGCACAAAACGTGCTGTTGGATAATGTAATGGTTGTTGGTAAAATTTGGAATATCATCATTTTTACAAAAAGTTATAAACCATCAAGCTTCTCGACCATAGCAGGAACTCTATCAGTCATAATCGATGATGTAATATGTATTCAGGCAAGCGACTAGGAATGGATAACTGATAGTCGCATTGGCCACCCCTGCTATAGTACATAATTTTATATTTAACTATTTTGTTTTAGTGTAATATTAATTATCATTTGCTTTCTTTACAGAATCCATCATTTCATGCGAGTCTTTTGTGGTGTGTTGGGAACAAGAAAGATATTTTAATTAACTTGCTTCCTAAACTCGAGAAAATTTTACACTCATATATCAATGAGGATAATATGCTTTTTGACAATGATATTATTGTAACATCTGTGGACGAATTACATTGCAAAATCGGAAACAAGTTATATACATTTGTTTTAAAAAACGAATAAGACTTTTTGAGTGAAAAATGGACCGTAAAATTTATATTAATCCACATAAAAGAGGAAATGAAAATATTTCGAATTGTGTTCACATAAATCGAAATTTTAGGAAGCCCACTAATACATCGAATCAAACGAATAGCAATAATGGATATCTCATACACCCCCATATTAATCCACTCTTTCATAAAAATCAATTACCGAACCCATGTGCTATCAATATAAATTCGGGTAAAACTAAAATTTATGTAAACCCCAAAATAATGGGTGTTGTAGATATGAAACAAAGTGATATAAGTTTTGTGCCAAATTCCTTGCCCGGATCTGATGTAGTGACCAAAAATAAATTTAAAAAAATTAATCTTCCTCAAACTAAAATCGATTTACTGGTACCTAAAAATAATACGATAGATAGTAATTTAGCGATCGCTCCAATTCCATCACGTGTTTGTAGATCTTTGGTGAGAAAAAAAAATAACCCAACGATAATAGACCATTCTAAGTCTACATTTATATCAAAATCGAAATATCAGATTATCAAAACTGATTTAAAAAGTTGTAATTCAAAATTAACAGAAAAATCTTGTGTTAGAAAACGAATGAGCATTCAGAATTTGAAAAAAGTTGAACTTCATAAAAGTCGAAGAAAAATAATAAACAAAAAAATCAACACTTCCCTGTTGAATTTGAAAAAATCTCTAAATTTATCAAAATTGACTTCTTCCACAAAAAATATTGTTTATGTTGGCAATGAGAAATACATTTTGTATGAAAATGTATTAAGGCGGCTGAACTCTAGAACTATCCGCCCTGTTCGAAAACTAAAAATTGTTAAACAAATTTGTATTAATGGAAGGACATTTATACGAAAATCGGAGAATTTATTTGAAGAACGTGAAAAACCGTCTTCGAAATTACTAAAAAAGAATAACATCCCTTGTCCCATATACAGAAAATTAGGTGTGTGCATTAAAAATCAAAAGGGTAAGTGTGTATTTGTACATGATCCAAAGCACGTGGCAATCTGCAGAAAATATCTCACAGGAGCGTGTAAATTAGAAGGATGTTTTTTGTCACATGATATATCATTGGAAAAAATGCCTACGTGCAAATTTTTTTTGGAGGGTTGTTGCAGCAGAGAAGATTGTCCGTATTTACATGTTAAAATCAATGAAGATTCACGGATATGTGTTGAATTTTTGCAAGGATTTTGTGCTACTGGTAAAGACTGTAATGATATGCATATTAATGTTTGTCCTGATTTTTACAAATATTCAAAATGTAGCAAATCCAAATGTCCCTATCCACATAAAATAGTTATTACCAAAATTCCAAGATTTTCTAATTGTTCTAATTCTAGCATAGATAGCACAAATATAAAAAAAAATGATAACAATTGTAATTCAAAAGTAAATAACACCGGTAATAATTTTAACATTGATATTCCTAGATACTTTTTAAAAAATACTTCTAGTTTATGTAATGAATCGGGTAATGATTCACCCAATAAATTACCTGCAGTTGATGTTAGTGAATTAACAGGTTTTCATAGCAGACCCAAATTAGGCATATTGCCATCTTTTATTGCCTTGTAATATGTATTTGACAATATTATATAATAAAGAGTGGACGAAATATTTCCGCATGTATGTTTATTCTGAATAAATATTTTATCAAAATATACATATCACAAATAATAATATTTTTTTTCCATTCCACATTATCTTGTACATTACAGGAAATATGTATGTCTCCTGATAAATTTTTTCAAATTGGTTAATGGATTATACTATTTTATAAAATATCAAGCAGTTATTATATATTAAAATTATGTAATGTTATTAAATGTCAAATATTTTTTTTAAAATACAGTATTTTTTATATCCTCGAGTGATTCTTTTATTTTTAAACTAAAACATTAGACATTTATTTATTTATTTGTCGTATGAGATAATAATACAAATTAGACATTATAGTTCATAATAATCTATACAAAAGTTCTTACTAATGATAAGTCTTATAATCATAAATTTCAAAAAATACCAGATTACTTTTACATCAGAAAGTTTAATAGTATTATCCGATTGAAGCTAATCTCTCTAATTAATGATGCAATCAGATAATTAAATGTTTGTTTCTCATTTAAACAATATATATCTACTTGATGATCAAGCTAACTGAAAAGAATCAATCTTCATCACTTAAGCTGTACCGATGGGGTCTATTTGAGACCCCAAGTTTTTGGTTTTTCTGCGATGTTTTTTGTTGCTCACATCCAATACGATGTGCCGAGTGTGAGTGAAACGTACGACGAGAGCTGAGTCTGTAGAGAGACATCTCCGAATGCGCGTGTCATTTAAAAGTTATATTGATTAGTATAAAAAATTCAAAACATCAACCAAATTATAAAGCATATCATGAATAACTATTTTTATTATTAGAATACTCCATTTAAAAAAAAATAGATCTTGTCGAAATCACATAGGTGGATTTTTACAATCCTGTTTTATTTTAGTACCCCGTGTCTAACCCCGAATCAACGTTTCCCCATAATTATGTTTTTTCAGCCCTTCAAAAACATAAAATCAGAGTTTCACTGTAAATTAAATAAATAATGTTATTGAGCAATGAATAGCAGTAATTTGATTATATCTTTAAATAATAAATTAGTGTGGTGGTCATTAAATACATTACAAATTTTGATAATTGAAAAGTCTGTCAAATAATGATCTAAGCCAGGGGTTCCCAATCTTTTTCGGTTTACGGCTCCCTTAATACATTAGATTTTTTTTTAATTTTTGACCTTTTTGAGAAATTGGAAAACTTACCGTATTAAAAGCGATTACTCATTTAACAGCAAAAAATTTAAAACGGATACCATTTTCCTTGGGATAATATAAAATATCTAATTTCAACTGTTTCGGTAATATCCATATTGAGACTGGACAACCACCTTGTCTTGGTTGCAGTGGCTGGTCGTGGTGCAAATGCATTAAATAAGGGTTCGACACGCAGTTGAAGTGCACTTTAATGTGGGTAGGTTAGTTTAAAAATAAATTAAACACGAATTTTAAATTCACCAACAATCTATTGAACATCGATTAACAATTGACATTATTAAAATTATTAATGGAATGGATGGGTTTGTTGTTCACTACACAAATTCTCAAATCTCGGAATAAAATTGAATATGGCGAGCCCAATTTCTTGTTCAACCTTAATTTTCGAGCGATACTTATTTTTTATTACCGTGACTGCCGAAAAGCCAGCTTCGCGCAAATAGGACGTTGCAAATGTAATTAAGATTCGTAGAGCTTTACCACTAAGCAGTGGATATTCTTCTTTTACTGATATCCAAAAATCAGAAAGTTTCACGCTACTAAATTTTGTCTTCAATGTATTATCGCAAGAAAACTTAATAAAAGATTCTTCTTCTAAAGAAGTAAATTCAGATGGAGCCTTGGCTCTAAATGGGTCTTGAATCCATGTAAATTTCTCAATATAATCTGCTTGAAAGTATTTTTCGAACCATTTGATTAGCTGTGGTAGGTGATCTTAAAAAAGAGATTTCATATTGCAAGACAAATTAATTTTATTGGCGGTTACAAACTGGAGCAACAAGGGAAAACAATCATTGATACCATCTTCATTCATTTTTATTTTCCACAGCTGTAATTTTTTTCTGAAAGCTGAAATCTTTTCTGTTTGCTTTAAAATGTGCATATTGCGTCCTTGTAAGGAGAGATTTAACGCATTCAACTTTTCAAAGATATCACATAGGTATGCGAGTTTAATCAAAAAGTCTGTTTCCACAAAGTGTTTGGCATACTCATGCTTTTCTTCTTTAAGGAAAGTGTATATTCCTTGCTGAAATTAGAACGTACGAGACAATACACCCCCGCGAGAGAGCCATCATGAGTGACAAAGATCTCTATTCTGCTTCCATATCTTCACACATTTTTTTGAAAAATCTTGCTTTCAGTGGCAGAGTTTTTATATAGTTTACTATATTTACCACACGTCTTAAACTATAAGTTATGGAAGACTTATATACTTTGATGCAAGTGCTTTTCTGCGAATGATGCAATGGGTCCAAACTGAATCTGGAGCTTTGTTTCGAATAAGCGCCTGCAATCCTCCATAAGAGCCGGACATCGAACGACCACCGTCAGTACAAACACCACCTCACTTTGTCCATTCTAAATTATTTTCAACCATAAATATATTCAGGATCTCGAACAAATCCTGAGCCTTTGTACTTCCAGTAATACTTTTACAAAAGAGGAGGTCCTCAATGATTGAATTGCCATCTAAGAACCGTACGTAACAAATCAAGTGTGCATCCTTACTATTGTCTGTGGCCTCATTGAATTGCAATCCAAATTCACTTCCCTTTGTTTTTCAATTATTTGTATATTTAAATCCTCCCCCATGCGCTGAATTCTGCGACTAATGGTATTGTTAGACAAAGGGACTTTTGAGCAAAGCCTCTGCCGACTCGCCACAATCATAATGTTCACTAAATCGGCCTTCAATTTAATTCGATTTCAATTTATATGGGCGTTAAAAATATTTGTGAAACTTCTTTATCAACTTGAAAATTAAATTCATTTAAACATTCATCTAAGACAGGAAAGCAATCAAAATTATTAGATTCAACTATTGAAATCCAAAATTGTATTTTTTTATCAAAAGATTCAATTTTATCTCTCTCTAATTCAAGTTTATGTCTTTTCCTTCGTAATCAGAGTGTCGTTTCGATGTTCCTGCGAAGTTTTACTGAAGCCAAAGAACTGTTTGCGAGTGTTTTTGACACACAAAACACACATTGAATCAGCATGAATCTGAATTGCCAATATAATGCAAATCCAAAATTCAAACAACTTTCATCAATTCCTGCTCATTCGACACTTATTCCCTTTAATATTCAATTTTAAAGAAATCATAGTTTTCGATTATTTTCTCTTCGATGATAGACGTATCAGAAGAACTTCTTTGGGAAATATCTATTTAGGCTCCTCGGAACACCTTATTTGAACTGCGGAACACCAGTGTCTCATGGAACATAGTTTGGAAGCCCTAAGGTAATCCAAAATCAAAAACTAAAATGTTGGCGCAAAAATTTCGAGAATTGGGAATTCCAACAAATTTGCCGAATTATTTATTTGAATATTTCGCAATACAGACTAATCCAGGTCCCCAATCACGCATAACTAATATATAAAATCAAATGTAAATATAAAGTACCAAAAAGAAAACTAAAGCAATTAAGAGAACATAACGTAATAAAAAATAAAAAAAATGTTAAAACACTGTGGTTAATTAATCCGTTTAAAATTTAGTAATAATATGAAATTAAAAAATCGCGAATAAAAGATCTACGAAATGGCAATATTTTAGATTAAATATATCTACATAGTCGGCCAAGTGGTTAAGCAGAGCAATAGCTCTGGTTAACGGAGAGTTTTCGAGAGACATATGAAGGTTCATTAAAGAGTTTTAAAGATGCAGAGGTAATGAGCCTCCCACACTCGCATTTACCCCTAGTCAGTTTCAGGTCAATATATTTCGCAGAATCCTAAAACCAATAGATTTCGTCGGAAGGTTGACCTATTCTAGTACTAACTCGTAGCTTGTTTTTTGTATTGTTTATTACAAACCACGACACCGGTTAAACTATAATTATTCAGTTGGTTAAAAATATATTATCTGATACATAAAATGAACCATTAAAGTTAGAGTAATTGATGTTATCATTAGTTCGTAAACGGTTATTTTTAATTTCCGTACAAAGAATTTGGCAATGTGTCCGAGAAAGCAATCTGGGATATTGATTGAGCCGTTTTAAATCGGATTGGATCCGGGATGGGATTGGTAAGGCGGAATCAATTATTAAGTATGGCAAGGCCGTACTGTATGTACGGGAGAGAAGGGACTAATTTCAATTAGAAGCCCGCGGTCAGGAACCCACTGACCAGATAACACAACAAAGGGAACCCTAATCTATTGTATCGTCGGCCGCTGACCTAATCCCGACCATTAAAGATATGATTAAAATCGGGAACGAAGCGACGGCCTTCTTTCTGCGAAAAGTGTAACGTTAAAAATGTGCATTTCGCTAATTAAATTAGTATACGAGTACAATTTATGTAAATGTTTCTCTTCGTTTATATACATATAAAATGTACAGATAATATGATTATATTTATTTAAATATTCTAAGCGTGTTACAAGCATGTATACATATCAAAAAGTTACATCAGCGTAAAATTTAGCATGGCGGGACATGTGTGGTGCCGCAGACGTCAAGTTAATTTTTCATTAGACAATCTTTTAAGAAAATTAATTAAGCAAATTAAATCTCATAACTCCTTTTTGTGATTCATATTTTATAAGGAAATTCAAATAACATAAGCTTAAATATTAATCTGGAATAGTATTTATGTATAAAATAAGTGATTTTAGTACACAATAAATTTATTATTACATTTTTGTGTAGTTAATGACATAAAATATGTGTATGAAAATGTAATCAAGAAACGATATTAAAATATCTATATAAATTTTCGCGAATGTATATGCTAGTTACGCTTTGTGCTGTCAAGCAAAATGTGATATTTTTCAGAACGTCGAATAAATGAAAAATATATTTGGTTCATGGACACGATTTTTTTCTCCATTTTACAAAAACGAACACGTCGTTCAACGTCACGAGGGAACGTTTTGTGGAGGAAGGTTTCCATCGCCCAACACTATGGAGGTGAACAATTTCCAATCGCCTGGTGGAAATGGACTTTTTGATAGAAAGTAGGTATAGTGTGTAAACACCCTGTGTAATCATATTCTAGGATCATGCCACTTTGCTAGTATTAATATAAATATCCTTTAAAATAATACCATTATATTACAAAAGAAGCGATTTTATTATTAACATCATATTAACCATTTTTAATTAAAAATATGAATGATTTATTAATAATATATGTTTTACATTGTGCATAAAATTCGCCAGGTGAATATTTAAAAATATATAATTTTCGCAGCATCGAGACGCTCCTTGTTGGTCGCTACGCTTGAATTTTTACATTTTTGTATACGAAATGATAAAAAAATTGCAGGTTGTATTCTTTTTTCGTTTCACGGGCTCCTCTTTCACCGCGGGCGTGTAGTCGCTAGAGGAAAAATAAAAGCCTGGAATAATGAAACCGACTTCACTGCAAGCTGTGACCGCCATATTTATAGGTCCCCGTGAAAAAAGGGGGACCACAAAAAATGCACTGTACGTATATTGGGCAAGTAAATTTTAATATATTGACAGGGGGACAGATTGCGGCATCGTCCCGGATATCGTATTATTTTTTAGGCCGAGATCACACGTGCAAGAGATAAAGAGTCGCTATCGATGAACATTGGATAATATTTGAAAAAATAAATATATATTTATTATTGAATTTTTCATAACAATGGCTGTCAGAAAAAATAACCATTATTGAAAATTCAATGACGTGGTGTTTTTAAATCGGTAAAGTGCAGTTTTGTTTTTCATTAGCAGTGTATCCGTTCTTCGGTACGAGCGAGTTCGATGCATTAACAGGAAAACGATTGCAAAATTCGCGTACACTACTCTGTTTGGTCTATTTTTCGACGGCAAAGCAAATGAAAAATATCGCAAATGCAGCAATGCTGCAAAAGCGATTAAAAACGTACCTCAATATTGCGAAAAAATGTTTTACTTTGTGCGTATGTAGATGGATCCTTTATATGTACATATATATCCAATATATATATATATTTAAATAATGATGTATACATATTTGTATTAAGATTAAGATTATTGTATTAATATTTGTATTAAGATTATTGTATGTATGTAATTTCAGGCTTGTCCGATCAGATTTGGTCGATGTCCGTGCATACATAAATCCTGATAGGAGCTTTGAAACGTACAAGGATGTTAGGGATAACGATCATCTTGTCATGTAGATGAAATTTGATTCAATCAATATATTTAGGATTTACAATTATTAATAAAAATATTGATGATGGCAGTCAATGCGTTAACATAAACCGAGCAATATAATTTTTTTGATTAGACATTAATTGATATAAAATTCGCACAACACAGTTTTTATCAAAAGCGTAAAAAGATTTATGAAGCACTTATATGAAATGTTTTCTTGGACCATGGCAAAAAAAATCATAACGAAAAATTTCTGTCGATTTAATCCCCTTTCCCCGACTGCGCCCACCGGAGGTAATGCCGTCATAAAGGAACGAATGGGGTAAATAAATTTTCGTTTTTTTAAGGTCCGTGGCCGATAAACAATTATTTTTCATTGGCTCGGACGGGACCTGTAAATTGCGCGTAATTTTTCAATCCGGCAGCACCTTTGTGCCGAGGAGGGGGTCCCCTCCCAGCGGCAGGGCGGAGGGTGATGTGTCGGAAGGGAAGGGAGAGCACGATGTATGTGGCGGAGCAGAAGGCGTAAGCCGATCAGGGCATCTTCCAGCATCTCGTCTCTGCCAGACCAGAGATCGCAGACTTTCAATTTGGAGAAAATGGGGTTTTATCCTTTTTGGAGTATCAGGACACGACGCCAGCCAGCATCTTCGAGCAATAAGCCATGGCGTTATTCAAACTTGGCTCCGAGCGGCATGCAAACATGATTATTTAGCTGAAGACAGACTGCGATGTACCTAGCTTTATTATTTATAAACTAACCATTAGTTATATACGCGGTTAAACAATAGATATTTCTGAATGCAAAAAATATGTTTGTGATTTTATATCTAGGTATATACAATAATATTAAATCGTATTATTTATCCTTATATTTAAATTAGGAATATTCTCGCTTTTATTTGTTGATCAAACACTAATTTTGATCATAACGAAAAACCTGCAGTTAAAGTTAAGACTTAAATAATTGGGGTTAAAAATCTTAACGAAAAATCTCTGATGCAGAAAAGGTCCGATATTTTTTTATTCTTAGAATTGCTTTAAAATGCAGCGATAGGCATGCTTAAGTTCATATAAAATAATAACCATACACAGGTTTGACTAAAAAATAATAATAAAAATAGTTATTCATGATACATACATACATATTTAAGTGGCCTTCTAACCCTGAGGCAGGTCTTTGCCACCTTGAGGACACTACGCGATCTTCAGCAGAGACACGCCCTAATGCTAGGACTGTGACGATCGTCTTCCAGGTTATCTAGGCTCTTAAAATCATGAGTTCGGGAGCCGAGCTGCCAACGCGCGAATTGTAACAATAATAATCAGACAATAAAGGTCAATGATTATTTATAACATTTATTCTTTAAACTTTTTTAGACAAATACAAAAGTTTGTGACATGTAGGATTTATATTGAAAGTGTTATTCGAGAAAAATAAAAAAAACTTGGGGTCCTAAATATACCCGATCGACTGAGATTCGATCGAGATCGATTTGAAACTCAATTACCGATTCAAGACTGGGATATAAAAGGAAGATGGGTAATTAGCCATATCTGAGTATTTTTATATCTTGATTCTATGCCAATCAATTGGTGATGTTTCAATTATTGTATTATTTCTTGCAAAACAATTCACCACGATTCATGAAATATTGTAAAGGATTATATCGTTTTTTTGAGATATTCTTCAGATATAAACAATTCTCTAGAAAATATTTAACTATCACCATATCTGTTTTAAATAGTTTAAAGATTATGTATTGGCATTTAAAGGTGCCAGTATATATAAATTAAATTAACAAATTTATATAATATGAAAAAAATATATGGTCATTTAAACAAATTAATCCAAAGGGAGTAAGTGCTTGTGTTGCTAAATGCGTGTTCCTAATTGCGGTCAATGGTAATTGAAATGTTATATTATACGCATAATACGCAACATATATTGTTTTATTACCCATTTTCCATTGATACATTATTCAAATGTCGTAGCATATTACTGAAAACTTTTGGGATTATTTATGTGAAACATTACTTTCACACCCCATCATAACCCCATTCGTCAACGTGTGTGGATCCTGGTTGACAAATTAATGCCCACACATCCTGCTGAATAAAAAAAAATCCTTGAAAAGATTGTCGAATATATCACCGCCCTCGCTTAACACGATGTTCAGCGAAGCCGTCATAATGCGCGGGTCCCCATACAACGTGCCTCTGTAATAAATACCTAAATATAATAATGCAGATCTCGTGTTATATTAAATTAACCAGTGTGATGGCTTGTAGGGAACAACAATCTATTATGGTTGTATAGTCAATCGCGACTGAGATAAGTTAGCACTCGTATAGATTAACCTATAAATTCTAGGAATTGCATAGAACTCTGTCTAGGGCAGGGGTGAGCAACCCACGGCCCGCGGGCCGCATGCGGCCCGCCGAGCTTTCTCGTGCGGCCCGCCAATGATTTTACATTTTGACTTTTAAAAAATCCTACATTGTCCTGCAGACTAATTCATGGTGTTCCTTGGTAGTTGATGAAAGCGATATTTTTGAAAGGTATCTTTGTGCAAAAGTTTTAAATATGGGCAATGTCACTACGTCTGTAATATAACTAAATAATAAATAAATAACAATAAATACCACCAAATACCACCAAATACCACAAAATACCACCAAATACCACCAAATATCAATAAATATCAATAAATACCACCAAATATCAATAAATATCAATAAATATCAATAAATAACAATAAATAACAATAAATAATAATAAATGGTGTATTATCCAGTATCAATAATAATTGAAATTCAAGATTCTTTTTCCTCATATAAGCTTCTGCATCAGGTATAAAACATTTGTAAAACCAATTCTTAAAAATAATACTTGTGGTCCAAGCCTTTTTATTGGCTCTCTAATAAACAGGTAAATTTATTTTGTCACAACCTTTCAGTGATCGGGGGTTTTAAGGCCGATTAATAAACTGTGGCTTCATTATGAATTCTCCAGAAGAACATAAGAGTAAAGATATTCTATCTTTTGTCACCTTAAATCCCTTCGCACATTTTTCGCTTTTTGATATATAGGTTCGATGAGGCATCCTATTCCAGTGCAATCCCGTTTCGTCCTGATTGAATATCTGGTCTGGTGTGTAGCCCTTATTTTTATAATTTCGGCGAATTCTGAAATATTTTTGGCAGATTCTCTGTCAGCCGGCCCAATTTCTTCTAGAGTTTTTATATTACGTAGTGAGGATCGCTTCTTAAAATTTTCAAACCATCCCCAATTAGCAGAAAATTCAACTGATAAAGGTAACGAAACAAACAAAATTGACAAGTCTCGATATGTTCTGTATGATTTGTCATGGCATCGCGCCATGGCCATACAAATCAAACATGTTAATTCATTTTTAATTATTGATTTTTTCTGAAACCGTGTTATATAAAGCGTGTTATACTAACATATTTCACAATTTATCAGCCCGTGTTGTATAAAACCGTGTTATACGAGGCTTGGGTGTATATGTCAATAAAAATCGAATGATTCATATGGGATTAGTTAATATTCATAACGCCATGAACCAAATTTAATTATTTAAATTGATATCAATATGTACAATACGTCATTGAATTCAAAGCTCTCTCGTGCGGCCCGCCGCGTTTTCTCGTGAAACCCATTTTTACTTTTAAAAATTCCTAGTGTCCCGCAACCTAATTGTACCTTAAGCTTGTTAATTTTTTACTAATTTTTGAAAATGATGCTAAAATCATTGATAGGCAATGATATCGTGCTTTATTTATGTGATTTAATTTTTTGTTTTTAGTGCAGGGGCCGCCATAATTTTTTAAAATTATGCATCGCCATTTCTAGATATGATATTAATATTTCCGCCGGGCTGCTTCGTTTGACACTACTCTATTTGCCGCAAACGCTGCATCAAGCGGCGTAAAATCAAACGTAAAGGGTATTTAATTTAATAATATTGGAGGGAATTTATCCGCCTAATCCTGTTAAATAAGAACGGTGTTATTATTTTTTGGTCAGTTTCACGAATTGCTTGTTTCGAGGCAGTGCTCCAAGTTTAATTAAAAGTGTTTCACAAATTACATAACTTTTTTTGTGTGTATTTGTGTCGTCTATTTTGTGACTTATTATCGTATCATTGTAATAAAAAAGGTAAACACTATTTTTAAATTAGAAAACTAATTATATGGACCAAAAAATAATTTTTATAATATTTTTTCCCTATTGTTATAGAAACCCAAAAATATGTCCAGCATTTAGAAAAATTAATAACGGAATTTCAGTCGCGATTCAAAATATTAAGATCAGAAAAAACCGCTCTTAGTTTTAATATATTTTCTTCATCATTTAATATAGAAGTGGAAACAGTTCCAGATGAGTTACAAAATGGAACTAATAGATTTACAAAACGATAATGAATTTAAAATAAATGTACAATGTTGACATACATAATTTCTATCAAAATTACATGAATTTAGGAAAATTCCCACGATTGACCGCTCATGCAAAGCAAATAATGACACTTTTTGGAAGTACTTATAGCGAACAATTATTTTCCGCAATGAAAATAATTAAAAGCGATCATCGATCGAGATTAAAATGATGTACGTTTAGGAAAGATACAGCCTCTATATCAGCAAATATAGGACAATTGATGGCGAAGAAGCAATGCCAAATTTCTCAATAAATTAACTTTTTTCTTATATATCTTTCGCCGTTTTTTTTTATAGTATTTATTTATGTAATTTTTAATTTTTTGTTGTTGTTTTCTTTATTTTTTTGTATTATTATAATTTTTTTACGTGCGGCCCGCGCAACATTTTTAAATTTGTAAATGGCCCGTTGTAAAAAAAGGTTGCTTACCCCTGGTCTAGGGGATGAATGCGAGTGTGAGAGACCCATCATCCTACATCATAAAAAAAACTATATCATGTAATTGACGCTTTGGATTAACTGTAATCTCATCATCTATCCATAGCTAAATAAATAAAAAAATAAACGATTTTATATAATAAATATTTAAATTTGTATTCACGATTTTATGAGCCTCTTGCTGATAATGGTCAGATTTTAACTTGTTCGATTTGGTGATTTGTGCCAAATTTGTTATAAATTTGACCTCTTAGCACCACAGGCGGTGCCATTAACTCAATCGATTTTACTTGGTACATGTGCCGCCATTGTGCTACAAATCATCTCTTATGAAGAATGCCATGTCCAGTTTCCGATTAATTAGTTTCTGTCAATGAAAGGGGAAAGTGATTAGTTTCTTTATAAGCTGCCTCTATTAGAGTGTGTCCACTACTGACAAAATGGCCGAATGAAAATTGTGGAAAAGAAAAGTTCATTAAAACATAAAAGTTTGTATATTTTATAAAAAACGTATTAAAAAAATGCAAATACATTTTAGTTAAATGTTGTTATTTACAGCATATTTTTATTTGAATATTCTTATTGTTTATTCATTTACCTTATATCATTATAAAATATGGTTAATATCTGGATGTTTTTTTACAAACAAAAATGTAATCAAGTAATTTGATGTGTTTTTCATATGTATTCAATTATCTTTGTGAACTTTTTGTAGTATGTATGAATTTATGTAGTAATATGAAAGATCATACAGTTCGGAATTCGGATGTTTGTCAAAAGAAATGGGTCATATTTTCAAAATTAACGTAAAATTAAAGAAAGATTAGTGATATATTTGTTTGTAAAAGGGATAGCATTTCTTTCATTTCATAATAGTTTTCTTGATCTCTAAGATCGTTTCTTAAAATTTATCATTAACCGATCCGTCACGGCTGCTCTAAACCAACTGCGTCGTCCGAAGGGGGTCTATTTATAAAAGGAAAATAGCCCCAAGGATTGATGAGATCTTCATCAATATCTTGACTTTTTTTTAAAAAATGTATTATTCTAAGAATAGAAATAGTTATTCACAATATATTTTAAAATTCGATATTTTGGATTTTTCTACTAATCAATATGACGCGTAATTAACACACGCCAGTAGACCGACCACCAAATTCTCGCGGCACGTGTCACTAGTATGTATTTTACTCGCACTTGCCACATCCTACCGAATGCGAGCCAGAAAAACATCGCGCCAATAAAGGTCAATCAATATTTATAATATTTATTCTTTAGACTTTTTTAAACAGATACAAACGGTTTGTGATATTATATATGTAGGATTTGTATAATAAGAGTTATTCAAGAAAAATAAAAAGTTTAGGGTCCCAAATAGAGTCTATCAGCAGGGCTAGGTTAAATAATTTCACAAGTAAATCAGAAACATATATTTGGTTAAAAATAAATATAAAATATGTACGATACAAATTTAAAACACCAAAATATTTTTGTATACATTTTAAAATAAGCCGTTTTATTTGAAATTGGTATAATTCCATTTATTTACATTGTGAGATATTTGAATGTTTTCATAAGTGTAAAATTATTGGCACACGTTAATCAATTTAGATTATATTTTTAATTGTCATTATGTAAAAGTTTAATATGAAAAAATAATTAATAAATTCATTAAAGTAATAATAGAATTATTAGCTACAAATGCACTTATAACATTCTTAATAATAACACATTTAAATTATGAGCAAGCGGAGGTATTTATGGCAATAAACTCATCATATATTTATGTCTCTCTTGTTGTGGATCTGTAAGTTATATAGTGGTAACAGTGATATTACAGAAACTCATAGTCTTTTCTTGTTTTCCAAATAAAACAAGAACATCAAACTTCGTGTTTTCTTCCATTGAAATTTAATAAAAAAATGTTTAATCACGGTTGGTAAGAGATAGTTTTATTATTTATCTATAGTTGGATATATTATATATGAAGTTATACCACTTTTAAAAATACCTGCTAAAATAATAAGTAAAAAAATACGCTTCGTAAAAAATACTTCAAAGAGCCCAAAAATACGGTATTCCGTTTTAAATCATTTATATATGTTTATTTTTACAGAGAGAGAGGAGGACTTGAGAGCAGACGCCAATGTGTTAAAACAATTCGCGATTGTTGAATATTTACGCTTGCGCATTTTCATTGTGTATCGCGATTCAGGACTGGCTGCGGAAATTCAGTTATGCTTTTTGGCTGAACAAGGTAGACGCTTCTATTACCCTACATTCCGGTATTTAACTAAATTATGAAGGAAGTGTCCGTCTAGTGCGAATAATACAGTGTCAAAAATTAGAATTTCGAGGATATTAGTGTAGAGAGTGAATAAGCAACCGACTAACTATAGTGTAACATTGTAAATGGTGAGTAAAATTAAGATACTTACCACATTCACACATTTGGTCATAAATACAAAATTCAAAACTTGTGCTTCGGACATTTCATTACAAAATTCGCAACATTCCATAATGGAATCCTCGGTTCATTATCCATTCGGGTACACGGGTTATGGTCACATAATCACATGTGATTTACATCTGACCCTTGGTGCGCGACATTAATGCGTCTGTCGTAAAGGGGCTGTGTGCGATGGTGAGGAAGGTGGGGGCGGGGAGAGGGGGGCGTAAAAAGTTCGCGTCTCTTCCACTCGGGCGGATGCCGCCCAGGTCACACACACCTGTGGATACAGCGGCGTCTAGAACTTTTGCCTTAAATCAGTCTTTAGCCGAGTTAGCCGCTAGTTGTCATGCCTTATGAAACTGTTTAGAACGAGTGAGACGCGTGCAATTTGTTCCGTGCCACCACTCTAAACGGCACGTCACGATTACGGGCTTTTAAAGTAAAGCTCGGCGGCTTAACTCACGAACTGTGAAGAATGAAAGGGTTTCAATGTTCAGCTTGAATTTTTAATAAAATAATATTAACGTAATAAAGTAAAACATGGCGTAAATTATTTTCTAAAAGGGATTACTTTTGTGAAATGATTTATTTTTAATTTAAAAAACATTTTTTGCACAGGTTGTGAGCATTTGGGAAATTATCTTGTATCCCTAATTTTTTTTTTAAAGTCGTGAAGCGATTAAATATCTTATTATTGAAATATTTAAATATATTATTTTTTTATATAAATTATTAATCCACTTTCTCTCATTTCTGAGAACCGTGACGAGGTGCATGATTTTGATTATGGAGGACCATGGGCATATATAGTGCAGTGATTTTCTGTTGCTTTCTGCCCCGCAGTGATTTTTCATTTTTTGTGAAATTAAGGTCGTCAGACTCCACCCCACCCCTCTGTTGACCAGTGTCAATCAGAATTCTTCGGAATGGGAATACTATCTGCGATCAATAGCGGTTAACTTGACAATTATAATTCGATTGTAATTACTTTCAAGCTATGACGGGTCGTTGTAAAATTATTGGTGTATATTTAAATAAAGACTTAATGAAATTAAATTAGTCAAACATAATATAAAATCAATTTAAATTGTTTTATTAAATATAATCACTTAACTAGGGCTTTGAACTGGAACTGAACATATTGGGTTGGTGCATAATTATCGGGCGTTTGGCGTAAAAATTCGGACACGCTCGGTTTTATTGTTGTCGAGGGGTTCGTGAAAGACATTCCATAACTTTCCGAGGTTTTTGAGACGACGAACGATGGTTAAATGGTCCATATTGAAGTCTTCGGCCACCATTCGAGTTATCAGGCTTTCGTTCTCTTCCACGGCTGACAAAAGTGCATTATCGTCGTAATCTGATGGTCGAACTCTTCCTGGCTTATGTTACGAGCTATTGTCGCCAAACTTAAAACGTGCAAACCATTCCCGTCATAGACTTTCGCTGATTGTTCCTTCACCAAAAAGTTCGTTGAGATCGCAAACGAAATGACTGCGTTGCTTTCCATCATTTTTTGAAGTGGTAAAGCATAATTTGATGAATATGAGTATGACTCTCGATACTCAATTTTTATTAAAATATAACCTGCTTACAAAAACACCTGATAATTATGCACCAACCTGATACTATTTTAATACATAGGAGTTCGTAAGTATCTCTATAGAACTTGATTTTTACGTAAATATGCAAGATACCTTGAGCTCACGTTTAAATTGCGATAAATATTTAATCAACTGATATATCTTATTTTTTTTTAGGTAATAACTTTAAGATTAATTTTATATATTTTAAATAATGTTCAAACGAGTATTTTTTAACCTGGGGTTATAACAAAATTGCATAATCAAACATTTCGACATCAAAAATAGATTATTCAGTAATAATTGTTGCTAGTGTACTCTAATAATGTGATATGTTGTTACCGTGTGCTAAAGCTAAGAACTGTCGTAAATACGAATTAAAAACTGTTCACGTTTAATTCTCGCTTTCTTCTTCAAGTTATTTAACCGCTATAGTAACATCAGCGTGACAGCTGTCAATTATCACACGCTAACGACACGTATTCAAAGGTTTTGGGATAAGTTATTTGGATAGGAATGTGTTCATTCGCTTCATGGGAATATCTGAAACCCATAAATTAAACATGTACAGACAACCCTCGACTTAAACACATTATACTTTTTCATAATTCATTTTTTAAAGATTTTTGTCGATAATGCAAAAATTTTTCCCTTCCAAGTAGTCGAATGATTTTTGTCATCATAAATTGATGATCGATTTCAAAAGATAGTCCCTCTGAGTATTCCAATTACTCAAGCTAAAGCACTTAGTTTGCATGGAGATTGGAAGACAATGTTAAAAGAAAATTCTAACATGGTGTTCAAGCAAGTAATGGTTGGTTCGACAAAATAAAATGAGGTAGATAATATTAAATTTACTAGAGAATTGGCTGATACAGAAAAAAAATCTGCAAAACGATTTATTTCTAATTTAACTAAATTTTCAAATTAGACAAATCAAATACCTAGTCGTATATTCATATCGAACAAATAATCAGTTGCTTCTGGACATACTTATTTATTATTATTTGAGTAGCCTTCTAACCCTGAAGCGGGTTTTTGCCACCTGAAGGACACTACGCGATCTCCAGCAGAGACACGTCCGTCTTAATGCTGATGAAAGGACTGTGACGGGCGTCATCCAGGTAATCTAGGCCTTCGAATACGGGCCAAGTCGCCGGCCATAAGCCCGGGAATATCAATGCGTAGATTGTAACAATAATAATTAGACGAGGCTAGGCCCAATTCGAATTTAATTCACGGTCTAATTGGGTGCCACGTGCACCTTCTGTAGCACACACGTTACCGAATTGGCATGGATAGCGGCCTGGCTACTCGTAGCTCCGTAGAATCTACGAAACCATGATTTTGCCAACTGCCATCGCCTTCACGTCCAATACCCACACGCAACAACATTCGATCATTTAGTTTCCTATGAATTAGAATAGTCATCGACCATTTTTTCTTAGTCGGGAATTGCTGTAATGTTCGTACTTATATTACCTAATTTAATCATTCTAACAATTATATTTATCTCATGAACCGAAAACTGAAAAAATGACAGAACCAAATCCTAAACCAAACCGATATATATATTCATTAGTTAAGCCGAAACGAATACGAAATAACAATTAAATTGTCGTAATTTTTATACGGAAGGTAGGTGAAAATAATATTAAATTTCCTGTCCATGTCGGATTTTTGGCAGTGTGCCTTAAGTTATATTTGGCTCGCTGCTACTTTCATTCATTTTTTCCATTTATCTTTATCAGACAGCCTTCTATTCGATAACCAACATCCAGACCTAACATAAAATATCATAAATAAACATATTTTAAATATTGCACATTATTGTACATTCAGTAATACACTACTTAGCGCTATTAATGAGTTCTAAACACCGTGAGTATTAAGCGAAACAGAGCTTAACGGGGCAGTTTTATATAGCGTAAATAGGTATAGTAAAACAAACAAAAAATACTCGTTAGTACCTTTTTTTATCTTACACCTTACATACCCTGTTAATAAAATGTTACCATTAGAACAATGACATCTATATCTTGATTTTTTACGCTTTTTATAAAAATGCTGTTAATGCCGTTTTCGGCAGCCAAATGGTTAATGTCTAAAAATAGTATTAATTTTATTTTATAGATCTCAAATGACCAATATGACCAGGGTTTTTTTCGATGAATTACGAAGCTGGATGCCCATTTTCCGGAATATCCTACTCACTGTATGTTCGGAAATGGTTGACAATATCTATCCTCTGCTGCAAATAAACGATTTTGTATAATAGCTTATTTTTTATTTAATCTTAATGGTATTTGTATTACACTTCCTTGCTCTTTTTTTCTATTTCAGCACTTTATAGAATTTTATTTAGAGAGATCAATGCAGATAAACATGAACAAAATGAAAATATTTCACAAAAGCACAAATAAAATTTGACTTGCTTACGTTTTCGGGCTTAACATACACTTGTTTTATTTAATAAAACAGAGCTTTTAGATGTTTATATAATATTTATAAATTTTATAATAAAATATTTAAGGTTAATAAAATTCGCTTCCGCAAACAAGCGAGGAGATAGCGAGCGTATGTGAATAAAATATACATGTTTCAGCTTATTTTGAAGATCTTTAATAATTATATTAAATAAAAAAATATACGCTATCGTCAATATTCTCTGAAACTTTTTTTATACCATAAAAAAATGGCTTAAAAATCGAATATTTTTAACCTCTTTATCGTGCTTGTCTTTTGTTTGCCCGTCTTCGTTCCTTAACCATCATTTATCATTGTTGACATTTTGATTATCATTCTATTTTCCAGATTCCAATTGATGTGCATGTATGTATGCGTATATAAATCTGAATTTTAGATATATTAATATAATATATAAATTTCCTGTAAACATATATTATACATACTGATGTTCAATATCTAATAAAAGTTTTCAAGCCAGCTATGTGAACTAGAGACATACATACATAGATTAATGCGTAACAGTCGTGCAGTATTGCCAACATTATTTTTAGCAAAATAAATAAATATAGCATTGAAACCGTTACACTGGCACGCGCTCGATGTTCGAATGGGCCCAACGGTGTGGGCTACAAACGTTTTCGCCATGTCCACTATCACCATGCAATATAGTTTTTTGTAATTTTCAGGATCTGAAATTATTTAGCCATTCTCCCGGCATTTGTCCGCGCCTGGCGGGGGTTCCCGAAATGGGTTCTTGGCACATAACGTCCGGGACCCGGACAGAATAATAACCGTCAAACATCACGTCTGGGCGACTTTTCAATTTTCCAAACCGTTTTTTTGTGCACGGCACGAGAGGTCCCGCGGGAACGGGAAATCTGACCCCTGACCCTCACCCCGCCTAGGCCGGCGTCCCGCTTGACCGATTGGAATAATGAGACGGTCGTAACGCGGATCGGATCCTATGCTGTTTTATTGCCCTCGGACATAAGTTCAGCCGAGGACTCGTCTTCCTTTTATTAACACCCGACCGTAAATCGGACTGGTCTTTTAGATAGAAAATATCCACGGGATCGCCGCTCTAATGGCAGGGCAAGGGTCACTCTGCTTTATTTTTCCTGCAATAATTATTTACGGCGACGAAATGTGTGCGTTTAAAAGAGAATTGGCTTTCAGCGTTTGGGACTTTCGCATAAATGATGCCAATTGGGATTTGATGTGATTTTTGATTGCTCAAACTAAAATAAAAGTTGTCATCAATATATCGTCCAATCAGTTTAAAACTAATTATAAATGAATGTTATACATTCGGACTTCACGCACGTCATACGATTCCATAAAACGTTGTGTAATAGAAATTTGGAGTATATGAGATTTTTAAAGTTCATACAAAATTATGGGGAGGGTTTAAAAAAATATTATTACAATTATTATCACTACACATTTATACTCTTATTTATTCCACTCCGTTTCAATATGTATTGCAGGTTTCCATAATATCAAGACTATCGAGTATTTTTGGTCTTTAAAAACTGCGTAATAAGAAATTATCGGCTTTCATCGTGTAAATCTTTATTTATTTCATGGGGTCGAGCACTTTTGCAATTCCTTTTTCAAATTACTTTCCATTAGGATCTTTCATTAAGAAATGTTATAATTTATCAGTTAACCCTAAACCTTAATTTATTGTTAATGTGAAATATGTAGCTGTTTTTCTGCAACTGCTCTCTGAGTTATTCATCAAGGTGCATTTAACATTTTGACTAGTTCTTCATCATTAAAAGCACGATTTTCCAATATTTATTCGATATCTTAAAAAAACAGATCATCAAATCCTTCTCCGCCAATACGACGAAAACGTTAGTTGTTATTTCGTACTCAACTTTTATTGATAACATTTTCTCCAGTCACTGTTTCTGGCTACAATTTTTTCAGCAACCATTTAAAGTGGATTATTTTTATTTCTTTTACAGATGAAGAAACAATTTTTATACAATTTTGAATAGTATTTTTTTCCTTGTTTGATCTAGGTTTTTATCATAAAATATTTTTTTTAATATTCGACCTATATATTATAATATTTTTTAAATATTGAAGTTTATCCTTGATCTGTGGGATGGAAGACACAGTGTATGCTCGTAAAACGAATATTTCAACGGATGTTTTAAATTTATTTATTTGACTACGATGGATAGATGGCATAACAGAAATTCTCTTAATTCATATTTTCGTCGGATACCTAAGCGACTTCTAACTTAGCTCAGTCACGGTTACTTATATTATCGAGATAATATGTATGTTATAAGCCATAACACTGGTTAAATTTTTCAGATGTTCTGATACATTGTCCTGAATAAATAATATTAAAATTTATGTGATAGTATGATCTAAGAGTGTCCAAATCACACATGTTAATTAATTATTTTTCAAAAACCGTGTTATATCGAAATTTTGTTACCATGTCAAACGAGGTCTGGGTCCATATTTTTCTATAAATGCGAAATTATTTATAAAAGACTTCTTCTTTTAGATTTCTATAGGAAATCACTCTGATTTAAATATGTTTATGTTATATATATAAAATAGAAAAAAAGAGTTTTTTTTATTATTCAATATAAAAATATCATTTGAATCCATATGATAATTTTTCAGAAATATTTTTTTTAAAAAATCGCGATCAATCAATAACAGCAGCAAAGATTCGATTTTGGTACGCACCGTAGGCGTGTTAATTAATTAAGTGAATTTCACAAATTGCTTTAGTGTCCCGGTAGGTTTAGGCAATTAGTTTAAATTAATATTCATATAAATCTTGAACATTTAAACTATTACCATTGTACTATTACATCGTTCCGCATTTATGTAAATTTAATGATAAATAACCGTGAATTCAGGTTATTGCGGCGCACGACGGGTCCAAACTTTGTTCAAATAATTTAACCCTTTCCATCCCCGCCACCCCCTATAATCATCCCACATATTAAATATTCTTGCAGGAGAGGGGACTTATATGGATAAAATTGCGAATAATTCCGTGCGACACCGGGGTCATAAGTGATTTTTAATAGAGGATGTCGGTAAATTAAATACAAATGTACGATTTAAATTAATATTTAATTTATGCGAAAATGTATAGCTGTCATTTTTTTGTAAAAATAAATCCTAATATGTATACGACAGATTTAAGCTGTCTCGTGTAGCAATTTATCAAATATACATAGAAAGAGGACCCTTCGGAAAAATCCAGAAATGATTGATTCTGGTCTTTATGCTGTCACCATCCTCGCTGTTCGGAATTCAATTCGCAAATATTGTATTTTTGGAAAATTTGATCAAACATAAATATGTAGAAATGTGTTTTTAATTTACGACTTGTATTGAACAACGTTTGATGGATGCGACTTTTACTCTTTTATTTTGAAATACAGTGGTTTGACAAAAATGGAAAATAAATTCGCAAATGAAAAATGGCACCATATGTATGTTTATGTATATGTTTATGAATCTTGATTACACTGTATTCTCGTTTAATATTTTTTTATATTCAAATCACAGTATATATTAGATCGAGTTACTGCATATGCCTCTTCATTACGATTTTTTCGCAAAACTCATACATAATATGTGGATCACGTAAAATATAAAAACATCAAATCCCGACGGATATACATCATCCATTCGCAATTGAGGGAAAATCTTCAGTAAATATTTGCTCTGCTGATCTAGACGTAAAGGCGAGTGCTAATTTTTTTTCCGCCGACTTAGTTCATTAAGCTCAACTGAGCAATATAAAAAACATTTTATAAGAAAGGATTATAATATAACCGGGGGGAAAAATCTGTATGAATGTAAAACGGAACGAAATATAAAATACAGAAACGATACTTTAATATTTTTCTCCGGTCCCTGGTGGTTCGGGGGGTGAAAAAAAATATTTATGAACCTTTATTCGAAAATATTGTAAAGGAAACGATTTTAAATTTCCTCCGCAATTTTTTTGTGCCGAGGATAATAAAAAAAATATATAAAAAATTGAAAAATAATTGCAATCGAGATGTAAATATACATGCTGCTTAGTTGCGTTGAAGAATATTACGGTTTTCATGGAGAGATTGCGCATGCAGTTAAAACGAAAACATTCAGCTGAAATTTTCCAAATAATTATTCCGCCTTAATTGCCTGAAAGCTTTCTCCTCACCAATTTTCCCTTCGGAGGCTTTATTCGACATTGTGAAAAACATTTCGACGGACGTGATCTTCCAACGTCGAACAATTTTCCTCTATTTACATTCCAGACAGAAAATATATATATATACATTCCAGGGTTGTCCGAAGCATCGTGTACAATTAAAATAGTGAATTTTATTTGAAATTCGTGCTAATTACACGGAAGATACATTTCAATATATCAACAAACCTAATTATGTTCCGAGTTTAAGCACATCTGAGCACTTCCTCTTTTATATATATTACAATATTGTCTACCGTGCCTCATGAATATTTATAGATGTAAATTATATTTACGTTTAGTTTCCCAATTTCCAGCAGGATCCCCTTATATTTCTTAAATGAACTCAGAAGGGTGGCCAGTTGCAACACTGGAGATATTTACAACAGCAATTAGGGGGAACGTAATTTTAGCAAAATGTCCTTTTTAAATAATTCAAGACCCAACCTTTCCATTCGATGGCTAAATAGATGGGAAAGGAGTTGGGCAACCACGAATTTGTAGAAAAAAAAATCTACCTCGCTCTGAATAATAGATTCGTGTTCCAGTCTGCCCCTTATCAAAGCCAGCATCTGGCATGTGCTTGAGCAGATTTGCTAAATTATTCGTCACGTGCAAATGTTTGCTGCTACAGTTTGCTGCATGTCACCAAAGAGATCCATTCTGCTGGTGCCTCTGTATAGCGAAATACTAATTTGAAGCCGGTGTCTAATTTCATACGCCAACGATCCATAGCAGTGTGATTCCTTGGCCTTACTCTAGCCATATTTTAATTATTAATATATAAAATGTATGTGAATACATATATAGTTTAATAAACCATATAAATATATGCTACAGTATTCATTACGCCGTATATAAATAATAATTGAATCATTTGAAAAAAAATTATCTTCTTCTTATGAATAAAATTGAAATCGCTATAAATTAATTACGCACTCCAAATTAAGTACCAACAATTTTAATTACAACACACCCTTATAGGCCGCTCTATAAATCTCAGTAACCCATTGGATGCTTTACGTCAGAATTCCGAAACAAACTGGAACGCGTATTCGTACAATGTTAATGTAGTGTTTAATTAAATTAATAATATTAATATGTTATGAAAATCCTCACGAACTTTAAGGACGGAAATAACAACAGAATGTCTTATTTATACGAAAATACGATAGCACAATTTCCTGGAGAAATTGGCATACTACACCAGTGAAATGGGAAAGTAGCACAGAAATAATTAATTATTGTCGCGGCCCGCTTGTTGAGTGCGACGCAGCCTCGATGTGATTGGAACATTAAGCCCTGTGCCAAATTTATATTTCGATGTCATTTCTTTTCATTATTAAATTATTATATACGAATGTATATCATGGTTTTTGTATATAATTTCGCTGTATGTGGTAAATCCGGCACAAAATTGAGCGTAACAAAACCATTGTCGCGACGCGCACAAGTTTCTGCAGAAATAAGTCTACTCAGTATTCAGATATTGCAGATGCTGTAATAAAGTATTACTAGGTGAGATAAGTGCATGTAGTTGTCTGAATGGCGCGCCGTGCATCTTCAATAGGATGCAGCTGTTCTGTGAAGGTGCATAGACACATAGATACTGGAATAGCTAGCTAGGTAGCTATGAAGGCTCCGGGGAGCCGGAATTCTGCACATGAAATATAACGCTGGAAGCAAAGTCGTGTATACATAAGGGATGCAGAGGGGCATCATACGCTTTGTTCTTGCGTTAACACATTGACAAAGTTATAATTTGGGAGTTGCAAGCGGATAAATATGAATGTACATGGACCGATATTTTTAAACTATTCTTGTAAGTTTACAAATAATTGGATTTTACAAAATTCTCACTTTAATGTTTCTTTATCTACATTACTTATAATTACAATGATTAATAAAAATAAGATGTAACAAAGAACAATCTTGTACTTCACTCAGTTAAAGTAGGAAAGGCTAATGGATTAATATTTTTTTAAATCTAGTTTTATTGAAAAAAGACCAAAAAGGTATTCTTCGAGGAAAACGAAGACTGCTATAGTAACCATAGCTTTTTATTTTAAAGTAATCATCGTGATTGAATACTTTATATAGAGAGAGTAAAAAACAAGAGACTCTAGAGACTCTTTAGACTATTTTAAACACAAGTTAAATGAAAAGCTGTCTAAAATTGGCATGCAAAAAATGTTTTCCACGGGGTTAAAGCGCCATTCTACAAATCGATCATCCCAACGGCAAAATTGGACTATGGACCGCTCCTGTACGAATTCTTCCTTTGTCCGAAATTGGAAAATAAAATAATATTTTATTTTAAACGAAATGTTTGACAATTGCAAATCGCCATGTCAGCATATCATGTTTATTTAATACTCCGGTAATGAGAGATGGTCTTCGTGATGCTTATTGACGTTTAACCACAATGGCCGGCCGGATGCTTTGAACAGTCTCAGTGTTGGCACACAGCGCTTTGCAACTTTGTATACTGGAGGTAACAAACACAATCGTATTTGTGTAGAGTTATGATTTAGACCGAGGTTGCGATTCTGCTCCACAATTTCCATCAACGTACGTTGCCCACATATACATACATAAACATTCTAGTGAGAAATTTTAAACGAATCTCTAGTATCGGGACGTGGAATCGTGACTCAAATGTGCTATTGTGTGCATTGAACCGTCTGTATCTGTACTAGATATACAACTTTGAAGCTTCACATATTCGATGAGTACATGTTAATCTACGAGATTTGCTTACGATTAACATTATTGACAGAATCATGTTTTTGTTATATCATATTGGACTAAATAATGACATAAAAAAATAGTACAAGGAAATATTGCTTAACGAGAACCACGCATAATGAGTAATTCGCTTAACTAGCAAAATAAATTGTGAATAAATGACTCACTTAACGAACGACGTTGTGCATAGCGGAAGGGGAAGAAAGGATGACACATTTTTCCAAACCTGTTCAGACATATTTTTTGTGTTTTTTTTTTTACAACAAAGTTTACCAATCCTTGTATAAATATTCCTAAAGAAATAGAATAATACCTATATAACATATCATCGCTTGCCTCAAGATGATCGAAAAGGCGTGTAAAGGGGTCACCAAGAGAAAACTCACTTCTGCTTGGAAGAAGCTTTGGACGGAGAGCTCTCTCGATTTTAAATTAAAGGGATGTAAGACAGTATCCGTGTAACAAGATTGTGTTGACTAAGATCATGGATCTGGAGGTGAATAGTACCATAAGAGCTAACCCCAGAACAGCTTATATACTGTTGCATCGTACATTAAGAAGCTTCACCCAATGATAAGACAGTGGACTATGTGCTATACAAATTTATTTAATGAAAATTTTGGAAAACATTTTCACCAAATTTTGAAGCGTCGACAAAAACAAACGTTTCTAGATAGCCAAAATATCGACCAAGTTTTGATTTTTTCTACTAATTAATGTGAACCGCACACGACGACGTACCGCCGCAGATTGAGCCACACGCCGAGTTCTCGCGGCACGTGTCTAGTACATTTCATTCGCACTTGGCACATCGTACCGAGTGCGAGCGAGAAAAAAAAATCGTACCCGATTTTTATTATTTTTTCGCATCTGCGGACAATAAAAGTTAATGATTATTTATAATATTTATTCTTTTGACTTTTTTAGACAAATGCAAAAAGTTTGTGACACGTAAGTAATTATATTAAAAAAGTTATACTACAAAAATTTTTATATCATCTTTTCGATCATCTTGAGGCAAGCGATGATATGTTTACGCTTTACGAGTAAGACTCATGATTGAATTATGTTTGTTGAACGATGTTCCATTGAAATTATTTTAGATATGTTATAAGAGATAAAAGAATCTATTTTCTTATGATAATATTTTTTTCTTCAATAATATTACAATGTATGTATATAAATCATATGTGTATAGTCTAATATATATTTTTTTATATATAGGCTTGATATTTCGTACTATAGCCATGACATCTTTACAAGGGGATTTGCGTCCAATTTGACGTGTTTATTCGAGAGGAGATGGGTCGGAGTAGAGCAGGGGTGGCTAAGGGTTAAAGATCCTTGTAAACTGCGAAAAATAAACACCTGTAAAAAATGCCCAGAGATGTATCGCATTTTTCGTGACACACAAGTGGGCAAACTTTCACGAAATACGCTCGACCAAACTTCAACGCGAAAAAATATGCGAAGCATGAATTTTATTTAACTTATAATACATACATAACAAAAAAATATTATCCTTATCAGAGATTGGGTGCGGTCAATATATATTTTTTAAATTCGCCCCTCGAAATTGAGTCGCCCTTTTGTCCCCGCGGCTATGAATAAATCAATGGGCCCCCGCAAGGGCACGACGCGACATGGTTTTGAAAAAATAAATCATTTGCCCGTCCGAGCGCAAGTTCACATATCGAACATGGTTAAATACACAATTGGAAAAGTGGACCCGGGGCCGATTTCGGACCTGGCGCCCGGGTCCGCAATATTTGATTTATGTGGGTTCGCTCTGCGGGGCTGCGGGTCTCAAATTTGGATTTGCGCACCGGACACGGTATGCGGAGCTAGCGGAGTTACCGGAATCCGGGAATACTTAGCGTGCAAGGTCGAATTAATACATTTCGGTAGCTAAGATTTAGACGTGACTGCGATAAATCAACCGGAGGTTTATGGCCCTAGGTCGCCGCTTGATATTGTAATGTGAAATTTTTGAATCATGATAAAAATTCATATGCTAAAATACTAGTTTATTCAGCGAATATCGAATAATAGATATTTTTGCGTTGAGTGTGCGATGGAAAGTGTTTATTGATTTTGCCGCAGTCTGCACTCATCACAGTGCCGTTTTCCAATTTATTCGTAGGACGACCTAATTCCACACTCGACTTCACACAATGAAATTATTCCCTTCCTGACGAGATTAAACAACTAATTATTACACGTGGGTTAAGTCAATAGACGCAGTTCATTTTCAGGCTGAATTTAATAAATTTCATTTAAAAAGCAGAAAAATAAATTTAAACCAAACGTTAATTATAAATAATACACACTTATTTCTATCTTTAACGGAAAAAATACGCGTTTTTTTTATTAAACGTGATGATTAGAAATTGGCAATAAACTAGAAAACTTTTTTTTATTGCGGAAAGACTGCTATGCAGTATGGAGTATATCTTCTTCATTAGTCGGCGCCCTTATGTCTGATGTCTGATGTCTGAGGATCGTGACCATTCTTGTTCCGAATCTTCAGGATTTTGTCTCTCCTGGATTCTCTGTATTTTGCATCCCACAACTCAGTTACTACGGTGGAGCCTATGGCGGTCTTCACTTGGTTGCTCCAGGCCCCTTCCCCTGCGTCCTTGTACATTTTTAAGCGCAAAGAGCTTTTCTAGGCTATCGTTTCTTCTGGCGAGATGTCCAAAGTATTGAAGAATCCTTTTGAGACATTGTAGTTCGAGAGCCTCTCATCTTTATCGTTCCCCATTTATTTTAGCGGTCCATGGTATTCTCAGCAGAAGTCGCCAGCACCACATTTCAAAGTCAATTTTATTTTTAATGTTCTCCTTTATGGCCCATGTTTCTACGTCGTAATTAAAAATTGAGATTACCTGACTCTGAATCTAGACTAAAATTTATTTTATCTATTTGGATATCCCCCTGTTTTTCCAAATTGTCGATAGCTTTGATATCGCATTTTCAGCCATCCCTATTCGCCTTCTCATCTCTGGTTCACAATTTCCGTTACTCGTAAAAAGATATAGAAATTCTTCAACCTTCTCCAATTCTGGAAGATTAACAGATCTGGATAGCTGATTACTTCTGTCGATTATCATCAGCTTGTACTATTCCTAGTATTTTACTTTCACCGACAACTCTTTTGATTATATTGACCATTTCTTCTTCGTGGTCGCTATCAATGTCGTATCGTCAGCTTAGCATTATTTCTATACATTTTTTTATTTTCCTATCTTATTATGCTTTTTCTAATATTAAAAAAAATAGCACTTGACTGTTATACAAAAATGTATATACCTAGCCATATATGTTTGAACTATTTACGATATTTTATTTTTATTAAATTTTGCTTTAGTCCTATTACTACAAGTTTTTTTACCAAAAGCTGTTAACCAATCGAGCGCCGGTAACTCACTAGAGAGCTACAATGCGATCATTATGGCAGCGCCGTTACTGTGCCGAGGGTGACATTGAAAAGTTATAATTTAATTAAATATGTACATCTTATCAATATGTATAAGTTATGAGAAACAAAGACAAAATTATTAGACGAAGAGTATAATGGCCAAAGCCCAATTCACTCGCACATTTTTGGCCATAAAATGATTTTGTACTATTTTTATGTAAACATATTCAGATTAAATTTTATTACATTGAACAAAATTGAACATAATTAATAGAATGGTTTATAAAGCACGACTGCCTATTGAAAGTATGGCCATAGAAAGAAATAACTAAATGGATTTATGATGTTTTTCTACATCCTCGTAAAACTCTAGATTTAGTCCCATCTGATTACCATAAATTCAAATGTTTTCAACACTTTTTAAAGGGTAAAAAATGTAAAAATACTAATAATAAAATGGAATGTGCGCTCGTGAATTTTTCGCTTCAATTTTTCCAGACTTTTATAAAAACGGAATAAATATAATCGAAAGACTGAAGAGGTCATATTTTATAGTAAGATTTTAAATATTATTTATTAATTTTATAAATAAAGATTGATAGCTATAATATAAAAATAGAAATATATATTTCGAATAAATATAACATTTAGGATTGATTTGCTTTACAGAACACGTAATTATGATGTTTTTTCAAATAAAATATGGCTTAGAAAATAAAACATGATTTATATTTCAACGTTTATTACAATAGTTGTGTTATATTTTCCCTCAGGTACGTTGATAAATTTTCCCGTACAAGGTTATCTGTAAAAATACATTACACATAATAAATATTGAGTAATATATATGAAAATGAAAGTTGAAATGTGTGTTTTCATAAATAAAGAAGATTGCGAGTCACCGGGGAATCTGCGAAACGAGATTTAGGAGATACGAAGAATTCCCACTGCATCATTCTCCCTTTTATTTTTTCCAACGAAAGCAAACGTGTGAATAATTTATTTTCACGTGTGTCATGGCAATTCCTAAATAAATTTTTAACACCAACATATTACATTTCATTATTTCAACACGTAGCAAAAAATACTTATCATATTTGAATCGCTGTACGCTAAATAATTTTATAACTAATGGTTAAATTTTGTTTTTTTATTTGTATCGTCAGTGGTTAATTAATAATTAATTAATTAAGACGCGCGGTAATTAATGCGGAGCCATCAGCTGAATTATAAATTGCATTGCACCGGAATGCACTTGAGTGTCCCATAAATAATGGCGACGTTCAGTGAAGCACGAGGGGAGACGTTGCGGGAGACATTAATTTCCTTTTGGCACATGGTAATTACAGCGTGGTCGACGTTATGGGAGACCATCAACCAACTCTGTGTCATATTCGAATCACTATGGTCGATCGGATGGATAATGGCATAGATTAATTCAGACAATGGTGCTTGAAATTTAAGAAATCCCTGTTCATTCGTGTATTGTATGGGATCAAAATCTATAAGTAATAATTATTGAATATTCACTAATATATTTGAACTAAGCTAGTATTTGGAAATGAGATGGCTTCAGGAAAAAAATGATCATCATATGAGACATTTAACCCATACGTCATAGTAGCTCGAAACCAACTGAGTAGTCCGAAGGGGGCCTACTTATAAGGAAAAATAGACCTCAATCTTTTTAAGTTAAGTTATTTATAAATTCTATGTCAATATCTTGCCTTTTTTATATTTGGTTATTTCGAAGAATAAAAATAATTATTAATGATATGCTTCATAATTTGGTTGATATTTTGGATTCTTTTACTAATCTATATGATGCGTATATGAGAAGCGCACTCTGCGATGTCCCACCGCAGATTGAGCATTCGATCGCACGTTTAACTCGCACTCGGCACATCGTACCGGATGCGAGGGAGAAAAAACATCGCGTCGTTGTCAAGAGAAGCGAATATTGTTGTTTTAATTTTTTTTTTCGCAATTGCAGACATTAAAGCACAATGATTATTTATAATATATATTCTTTAGACTTTTTTTGATAAATATAAATAGCTTGTGACGTGCAGGATTTATATTAAAAGAGTTATTCGAGAAAAATAAAAAACTTAGGGTCCCAAATAGTCCTATCGGCACGGCTGGGTTAAAAAAAAGTAATTTTTCATTCGACCAAAATACCAGTTTATTATTATATTTTTTTTAGTCGTAATTGATATTAAATATATTTGAACTGACTTGCATAGTACTATAATCTGATATGACAATGTGCATATATACCGGATTCTTGAACAAGATAACCGTACTAACTAAATTAAACGCTGAATCAAATTATGCTCAAGTGAATTATGATGTTCGGTGTGGCTCAAGTGGTGGACCCGATGCATCGCTCGGTAGTTCCATCGTTATTTGTCAAAGCCAATTACTTGCGATTGAATAGTGCAAAGTTTAATTAGATGTTGTCGAGTGAATATGGTCGAACTTAAGGGCCAACGTGAGGAGATAATTGGCTAGTTCCAAAGCTGCTTAATATCGAAGCGCGACGCTTTTGCTACCGCTGTAATGTATCGAATATTGCCTAAATATGTGTACATATAGATATACAACCATAAATGTAAGTTTTATCATAATATAGTAAAAAAAATAGATAATTTTACGGAATTCCATACATTCTGGGAGTAGTAGTTAAAAATAATAATATTATTCCTGGCATATATTAAAATTGTTTTTTTACATGTAAAATTACGAGTTTTATTTATGCAATAACTCAATAATATTCAGAAAAACATTTTTCCGAGTACCTACCCTTTTCAGGCCTAGAGATCCGTCGTATATTTTCATTTCGCAGCAAAAATGAATAAACGAAAAATTATGGCAAACGTGTCGACAAAGAAGTATCCACCATTTTGTATATTTTTTTAGAAATACAAAGTAACAATGAATTCTAATATGTATAAAAATGGTAGAAACACGTATGCAACGAAAATAAAATAAACAAATATGTTAAACGCTTTTATCGCTGACACTTTCTGTCAAAATTTGTGACAAAATATTTTATTACTACATATATTATATATTTAAAAAAATGTATATTGCACAGTGTGATTGTATTTGCTGAAAAAATCTATTTTTAACCAATTGATGATGGTAATATATAAGACCTAGGGTCCTAGCTCCCTTGATATCTTCGATATTAAGCCTCATAAAATATTCTCGGTACCATTACGCTTTCAATATACGCAAAATGAGCTTTCGGAGATGATAATTTCAGCTACACGAGCCGAAAAAAGGGATACGACGCTTTCATTTTCAGGGTTAAACATCTCTTATTAGCTCTATTACACCCTAGGTTTTAATCATGCGTTTAAATATTTGCCATTTCGAAAATATATCCGAGCTGGTGAATACTTAAACTGGCAACTGCTAATTTCTGGAACGTGCGTCGAATTTCTGAATTAAATTTGTACACATACAGTGCTTACACGGTGTTTTCGAAATGAATTTATTGGGAATTTGACCGTATTAATTCGGCTTGTTCGCTATTAGAGGTTTATCTTGAGGCTGAATGATTTTTTTTAAGTGGCCATACAACCCTTTTAGGGTCTTGATCCCTGCAAGGATAAGGATCAGTTAAGGCGGATAGGGTCGGCGACCTCTTAAAGTTTATCTAGAAATATTTTAACGATTTTCCTAAAAATATACACACTCGCATACAAAAGGCAAATATTTAAGATCCAAGTTAATTGGATGTCTTGCTATATTAAACTTTAAATACATTTATAATGTAAAAAGTAATTATGTGGCTGGAAAAATATTTATTTTTTTAACCAAATTAAATTTTATCATAAAATAGAACAAATATAGAATAGTGTTTATCTATGATATTAGAAAAAATAATAATATAAAAGTGTAATAAAATGTTTAGAATATATATGTATAGCACTTAGCAGGTCCCAGCTGTAAGTTTATATTCTTTGCAAAAATGGATTTTCCAAAACCAATAGCCGTAATATTGCCGGAGTGCTTTCGGCCTTACAATATATAATTGATAAATATTTATGTATATTACACATAAATCGTTACAAGTCAAAGAACATATTTATTAATTTTTCCCGAAGGAAATACATATATAGCAAAATAATCATAGATATGTACTATAAAATAATAAAGGCATATTTGAAAAAATATTACAAGCCACCCATTATTATTTTCCAGGAAGACCGTTTATTATTTGTGTTGATTTTCCAAGATCTAACAAAATAAAATAGCACGTACTTATATATATGTATATATGACAGTTAAGTTATATATCCGCGAATACATATTAATGAAGGATCAAATGTTATAAGGTATAAATTTACGAGATTTATTCTTCAATTTTATAAGATCTTAGTATAAGTCGTAAAATCTAAACGTATTATTTCCAAGATCTGGTTATAAAGCGCACACAGAGTGGTTTTCTTCCATTTCTACTGATATTCGTGCAAAGTATCGTTTCCGTAATAAAAGAATTTATGCGAGCGTATATTGGTTACGCAATAAATTCGCTAACTGTTCTCCTTTCGGGCTATAAATGTTAACAAGTGACTAATATTTCGGCGAATAACAATGTAAACTGTTCGTGTGATAAATTTTCGAGTGGGATGGCGAAAGGAAAAAATCGGTTCATTGTTTCGGATACGCATTGTTTGTGCTTTCAATCAATTTTCTCAGAATTGAAAAAAAAATGTTTTCACCATCATTCCCGAGGATTCAATTTGTTCTGCGAGGCTTTTGCTCAGTTTCTCAGGCTATTATTTTGGCTGTAAACACCAGACAATGTATATCCATGCCGTTTTATAATTTTTTATGCCGAGTTCGAGTATTTCAACACTTCATTGTTTTAATTTTTTCATTTAGAATATTATAATAAAAAATATAAAGTGAGGATAATATTTTTATACTCATCTCAAAAACAAGGACTGATATATTATTTCACAAAGGGACAATTATTCTTATTAATTTATATTAAACATTTTTTTCTTCAATAATATGTACTCATTCTGTTTAAATTATTTAATGAATCAGAACAGGCACGAACGAAACAAAGACAGTTTATATATCTTAAAAATTAAAGTTCAAGATTAAACGTCTCAGTTTCTTCTCCATCTCCAATTACATCCGCATTGTCGCTTTATTTTTTGCTCTCCTTATCTCTTATTGTTTCAACATTTTATCCTGAGCACTTTGAGCACCCCCGGTACTTCAGTTAATTCTAATTGTTTCCCATTCTGATAAAAACGAGTTGAAAAAAAATTCGGTCAAACAACAAACAGTGCAAACTGTCCCCTTTATCTCGTCCTCTTTTTGTTCGCAGTTCAAAATGAAAAAGGCACTTAACACCGGGATAATGGCGGCATAAACACAGTTACATTTTAAAAGAGGGTCTAGGGGTGAGGTCCTCCCCATGCCACGGGACGAAATGATGGATTAACAGGCACAGGGGAACGTTGTTGAAGGTGCGTATTTTGAGGTTAACCTAAGTAACCGCTCGTTATAAGAGTATAAGGGAGGTGAAACCCCGGGAAGGCAAAGATTTGGATGAATAAATTTTATAAGATTTAGTCCCAACCTCATCGTACTGGTGACATCAAAATCCAAGGATTTCACAGTTGATTAATTTTTTCATATTTATTATTGCGAGGCGGGGCCTATGCTGGGTGTATGGATAACGAGGGCGGTAACTTTTAAATGCTGCCGTGTTGGTGATATATAGAGGAGGGGTTTTTTTTGTGGTAATGTTCCTGAATGTTATATGACTTAAAAATACATCATTTTTGCAATATTATTTATTTTTCAGGCTAAAAAATATATGTATAGTTCTAACGGTGATGATATTTTATATAATGTTTTAATAAATAAATAAATTTAAAATTTCACTTTTATATTATATAATAATAATATAAAATCGATATTCACCTGTAGAGAGATCTCAGTTTCTGAACATCTCTAACTTTGATCAACTTGGTTTAAGAACATTTGTTTGAAGAAAATTTTTTTGCGAATACGAATACTGTTTGAAAGATGATTTGTAACAGTGATCTTTGATATAAAATAAACTCTCAAGGAGTTGTGGAAAATCTCTTCGAATTCCTCTAGTGTACCGGAAAGTATGTATTTCTTAATACAAAAACAAGAGTAAACTTTATATTCGAGAATGTTGTAAAACATATTGGACCTTGGTGTCAAGAGAGAAATGATGATAAAAAATAAACAAATTCACATTATATATTAGTGCATAAGAGCTTAGGAAAGTTTATTGTAAAGTAATTGAAGACATTTTTATAAAATGCCAAAATTGAGTCATAAAGTTTTTAGAAAAATACGTGAAAGCACGCCAGTACAAAAATTAGAATATTCAAGCAATAAAAATAACGATATTACTATGTATTTAATTAAATTTTATTTTATTGTAACAGGTGATAGCAGTTTCTAATAATTAAAAATATCCTAATGATGAGAACATTACTGTATAGCACCAATAATTACAGTAGTTGATTAAAACTGACTTTTTTGCTAGCTGAACTGATATATGTTTTCAACAATTTTAAATAACTTTATGTCTGATGTGGGAAAACTGATTGACATTGGTCAATAGTAAGCTTAGAATATCTCTTCGTCATGTTTTATTGCAACAAAAAAAATGTTTAAACAAAAAATATACAACATTATTTTAAAAGGTAATAGTCTGACGATACAATATTAAAAATATGGTGGGTGTTGCAGAACTTCTAAATCTAACTCCTCTATTTTGTTCTGCATTATTCTTGCTGTCAATAGACTTCCCTTATCATTATGGAGAATTCATCTTTGAATGTCAAAATCTGATCGCTTTTTAAGCAATACCTGTAGAAAATTCGCTCGGCAGACAAATTATCTTTCACTGTTGACCATGGACAGTTAGTTGTTTTACTTGGGTCAGACTCCACTAATGAAGTTCAAGTGGCATCATCGATCTTTAAGAGATCTGCCTGATTTTGATTACTCCTTCCACGTACTTTCACTTCTTTGAACTGAATTTTTTAAAACATCCATATCACTGTCAAGGATTTGAGATGACTCTACAATTATCGCAGATGGTCCAGGTAACTTCATTTGATTTTATTTCTATATCAAATAAAAATAGCATAAAATATAGTAAATTTGTCTTTTTAATCTTTGACGGTTGCATTTTTTATTAGTGGGCATTTTTTTTAAAACAGAAAGAAACAGAAGGTTTAGTAACAGAGCTTTAAATGATACTAACTCTAATGGTAGCCGGATTTTAATTACAAACATGGTTTTAAAGGAACGCGACAAAAAAATAACATTATTTTTCGCTATATATAATAATGTATAAATAAAATATATATTTAAATTCTTTAGATTTAACTTAAACATTTGAAAAGTTTATTTGATCAAGTAAATTGAATTTTGTGTTGGGTTAAAGGAAAATTGATAATGTATTTGTACCATGTTAGCAATCGACGGAAACAACATATCTTGTTTTGTCTGATAATACGGAAAAGTTTGGAATTTTACCATAATACAAATATGTCAAGGGCGTGTGGAGGATTCCACGGTTCTGAAAACAGTCTACGATAACAAAAGACGATGAGTGCGTGTTTTTATTAACTCATCACATGCTGAAATCCGTTTCTGCGTCAGATGAAGCATTGTCGACAGCGGAGTTGAAATATTATTAAAGTTAATTATAGCGATACGAAATACATTGTTCGATGATATTATGATATTTTGAATAAGTTGTTTTATATTAATATATCAATTATTTCAACATATAATTGGAATGAGGCTTTAGGCGAAGCTGGATATATTAATATATTGTATAAGCTATTTTGCTATTGTGCAATAACATAACGATAATAGTCATTAATTTGTATTTATATTTTTACATATATATAATAATGTAATAACATATATCAAAATACATTTATTTTTCTTAGCATTTACGTTCATATCGGTGATTTCAAAACCATCAATCTTACATGACACATCTCTACCGCGCTGGGCGATGCAAAGAATAAAAACAAAACCGCGCATGGCAACGTTCATATCGGACCTTTTAGCATATTGAAAAATCAATCAAAGTCAGTATGGAAGGCCGGTGAAAAAAATAATAAGAAAACCAACACAACTTTCCGATTCATATCGTAGCATAATTAGCGAGATGAAAGCGGGAAAAGAGCCGTCGACAGGTGGGAAGCAGATGGCGCCATGCTTTGGGAATAATTAAATGGGCGAAAAATTCAGAAACTGGGCCGGAAGCCGGGAGCCAGCCGGCGTCTTGTTACAGCCTACGAGAAAAATTACCGGCATTATTCAAAGCGTTTCCCTTCCGGGTATCACTCTCTGCTTCCGGCCGTAACGCGACCGGAAATAGACAGTGAGATCTCGTCTTATTTATTTATACGGACTCGCAAATGTGTCATCGGGGCATTCGGAGGTTCGGCTTACATGATACGTATGTACAGGTGAAAAACCGATTTATAAATTAATGTTTCCATATGAAATTTTTATTACAATTCGAGAAATCCTCTCAGCCATCGTATGTGTAAATCTATCTACAACGTAAAACAGAATACATTTAAAACATTTCTGTTAAGACATCTTTCTGTTTCTGCTGAGCAATATTTTAGAATATAAATATATTGAGATATCCGTGCTTAACTACATACATTCAATTTTAAACCCATCCTAATTTAGTGTATATAGTTAATTCAGTGAATTTTGTACAAAACGTAGCCGTATCTTTGAATGCCTGAACTTTTATGTGTCGCCAATATATTTCTTTGCAATAAATTAAGGAATACACTGGTGGGAAGTAACTTTGGTCGGAAGTGTTACGAATCGAATCGGCTTTTAAAGGTTAAATCCTTCAGATCTATCTCCTCATGAGGATAATAAACTATGCGAAGAAACAGCACAACGGAGTGGAGTCAACTTTAAAATAGCAATAAATTGAGGGAAAAAAAAATAAGATAATAATAATTATATAAATGATTGAATATATTAATTAAAAGTTTTAATATATAGCAACGCAATTAAAAAAATAATAATAATGAAGGTAGCATAAAAAGTATCAATTTATTATTGTGAAAGTTGAATAACAAATTAAGAAGGTTTAAGTGATTCATGTCAATTGGCCTCTATAAAAGGAAACGATGAAAGAAGTCGAGCTTTGTTGTTGTTGGAAATTGGCACCGGTTTCTATATTCATTAAAAATAAATTTAACTCCGGCGTTCAAAGGTCTAAAGCCTTTGGGGCAAACTGGGGGAAAATTCCTGTTTCCTTAGTTACATCAATAATGAGCAGCGGCGTCCGCGGCGGTGGAACGAGGACGCTGAAATAACACTGGGGCAGACGTGTAATTCAAATAGTACACAGCACTGCAAGAATTACGGACACTCGACTATCTGCTGTGGAGTCGTGTTTGAAGAAGCGTAACTGAAAATGGTTTAAGTAAACATTTGCTTTTGCATGTTATTGCCCCCTGGGTGACGATACCATATATATGTACATATATTAGATGAATTTGCAAGTTTTGCTTTTTAATCTAATTTTCAGTTATACATCTAATATTAACGGGTAACTATCTATGAACGAGTTTATAAACGGTATTATGCACTCGCCTCTTTTTTTACAAGGTTTTGACGGCACGGCCACTAAAATTAACAAACACTATATTTTATACAAATTATTTGTTCTAACACGACTACTAGAAACAAAATACTTATATATGTGTAACGTCGGAGGAAAGCTGGTAAATCGGTTTGCTTGGTCTATGACATACGTAGCTAATTCGATGAGAGCGTTGACGACATCATATTCGCATTTATGGAAACAGTGAATAGTAACTATTGATTCTATCACATTAGACGTGTAGCTAGTATTATTTTATTCTTAATTAAAATATATAATTTGTATAATCTTAAAATTTTATATAGTTATATAGTATTACTATTTTTTACACGGTTTTTAATGGAACGTATCTACGCGAAAACAAATTAAGTATAATAAGCGTTATGTTGTCTGGTTATCTGACAAACAATTTATACATTGTTGCATGTTGTACGAATCAGAGGGACATTTAGCAAAACCTACTCCTCAACCGGGATTATTAGTTAAAAATGAGCCTTTGAGTAGTGGGATACAAAAGCCATAATTTATCACGATGTCCTTCCTTACGAACGAAAACAATAACGAGTTAAGTATACTGCTCCCAACTAAAAAAAATAATTTTAGCAATAAGGGTAAAGAGGCCTGGTGTTTTAATTAAAAATCAATTTTATATGAGCAGGACAGCACCCGACCGCATACACTGAAGATGACTGAAAATAAAATAAAAGAGTTAGGATGAAATACAATTCTCCCCTCCCCCCCACATAGTCCCGATTTAGTTCTTTTAGATTATCATTTGTTTCAACCTATGCAACATTATTTAGCAGAAAAAAACGATCTTTGGAAGACGTGAAAAAAAGTGTCAAAGAATATTTTGCTTTCAAACCAAGTAAATTTTATTTTGATGGCATAAAAAACTAATTAAATAGGTAGGAGAAGATAGTTTCTATCGAGGGAGATTATATTATATTTTATTTTTAATATATTTTAGCTTGTGATAGTCACGATAGGTATATGCGATTAAAATAAAATAATATAAACGCAGCAACATCACATTGTGTCACATTTGATGGATGTTGTATTTCGATGAATGGTGCCAGCATCAACGTCGCACGGTTGGTTTATTTTAATATCGCCGTGTACTGTGTACCAACAGGCAGACGTACAAACGTACCAAAACTTGATTTATGACTTTTGACTGGTAACTGGCTATAGAACCATTTTTCATCACATTTCGTCTTGTGACAATGACGCGCACACGTGTGATTCCAGTCGTTGCTTAAGATTTAGTCTCCCAGCTTGATATATTAGTTTGATATATACACTCATTATTACGCAGGGCATTAAAAATACTATTTAGTAATAAATTAATTATTTTTTTATGTATATCAACATATTACTTTATCAACATATACAAATATGAAAAGATTTGTAACGTGGGACTCTCTAGATTTGGATGAAAATATACGTGGACGCAACGACAAACGTATTAGGTCACTGGCAGTTTGATCTACACATGTCGTAAACCAAATAACCGATTTTCCAGAATTTTACTGATGTTACAGACATTTATTTATTTTTTACTTCCGTGACTATTTTATTTTAATCCAGATGACGGTATTTGATAAATAATAATTCGAAGTACCAGTTCCAGAGAATACAATGAATAAGCAATGACACTTTATTTGAATTTTCAGTACTTCAGCTTAAATCTTGTCGTTGAATTTATGCGAAGAGCAGAAATACACTTTTCAATTTTATAAATGTTATACACGAATTGTTGAATCGCATGTCAAATGTATGTACATAATTTACTTTAGTACACTAGATAAAGTAGAGGGATATATATTTTATAATAAAATTCATACGATATAATAAATATTTCGATTAAAAACAATAATTAAATAATGTGGAGTTATTATTCTAATGTACAATGGTTTATTTATTGGTATTATTGAATATCAGACATACTACTAACGATCGGGCTTAAAATAGTTTTATACTGGTTATCCCTGTTTTTTTGTGGCTAAAATGGAACATTGGCTTAAAATAAAGTGTTATCTAGATAATTATAAATTAAATTTTTCAAAAACCCCTGCACCTCGTAAATGTTAATCGAAAATGTATTTAATTAAGTGGGAGAGGTTGGGCCTGGGGCTATTCGCCCCATTACCCAATTACCAGCGTCGCGACGCGTCACCGGCCGCGGGCGAGGAGTCCGCTCACTCACTTACCTGCTCGACCTGGTGTAAGTGAGCGGAAGTCCCGGTTGGGGCGCGGGCGAAGTCCCCGGGGGCCCATAGTCTTAATAGCAAGAATACAATCTTGACGTCGAATCTATACATTGACTAATGTTGACCGACTACTGGTTAAATCGTGATGCACGTATAATAGTTGGTCACATGTTGCTTTCGATTTAATGTTAAATTTTGTTTAATTCCTAATAATTAATAATATAAATCTTTTTTTGATAATAAATATATATTTTATATTCTAGAAGTCCACCATAGGTAACACACTTATGCCATTGTTATTTCCAATATTCGAAGCACTTCTGGAATGTACTTTTCTGTGTGTCATTTAGGATCTTAAATAAATCTGTCTTTATCTATTCGGTATTAGGAAACCCTATTTTTTCATCTTCGGAGTATATATAGAGTCACATATGACCATGGCTGGCGAAAACGGCTATATTAATCTCCATTGGTCGATATACTGCAAAACAGTAGTTATTGCTGTGTTGTGACTTATACGATTGATAATTTATACTTCTTCACTTGCATCCCCATTCTTTTTCTCTCTTAGAGAGTAAATAATATCCGCATCGCTTCTTCATTATCATCATCATCATAAACGCAACAGCTCTATTGAGCCCTGGCCCCATCTAACATCCTTCTCCTTTTTATCCGGTCTTGTCCATTTTCCGATAAGTTTCAATGATGCATTGCAAAAGTGGTTACTCTGTTATTTGTAATAAGTGAGCTGATATATGTGAATTTATGGACGGCCTCGAAGCTGTACTCTTCGACTCTCAGGGTTTCAACTATTCGTCCTTGGCAAATGGGCATGTATTTTGTCTCGATTTCGCTGATCCTTAGTCCCATGTCAATTGCCGCTCTCATTATTCGCTGGCATGCATCATTGAGAGCCGCCCAAGATCTGGTCACAATGTCCATGTCGTCCGCATAGGCCAAAAAGCTGTACAGATTTATTAAGAATGGTGCCAGTTGTTTCCATGCCGGAGTCTCTTATTACACCTTCGTGAACTAAGTTAAACAACAAACATGCTAGAGCGTCACTCTGTCGCAAATTGCGGTGTGTCTCAAATCATTGAGATAATTTAGATTGAAAATACACTTTGCATCTGACATCCAACATTGCAAGCCTTGCCATATTTATCAGTAGGTATTATTAAGTGGATACAACACCGATCGCACGCTCAATAGTACATACATATCGAAACTTGAATTACTAATTCACTAATTAGGGATATGTTAAAAAAAATCATAGACTTACAAATACCTCAACTATTTTAGGTATTCATAAAGTGTATTTAATTTTTTTTTATTTATGTATGTGTTTGTGGCACAGTATTGATAAATATAAATTACTTCTAATCAGAAATTCATCATGCATTTGATCAATGTTATAAAATCATGTATACAGTTTATTATTTTATACTTGCACTTTTTTTGTTTGTTTACAATACGTATATGTTTTTTTAATTAAAAATTCTCACGTTCTCCTGTGCCATGTAAAACAAACATTTTCCTACAAGTTTGTACTACACTATTTATAAAGATTTGTTCGCAGGTTCTATGTATACATGCACAAGTTACGCAAATAAAAATCACGAGGATCCGCACGTGCTATTTTAATTCTGAAGGCGCTTAAATTAAATGAACTATATTTAAACCTATCTAAAAACGTAAATAGCTTTATAAATTTAAATTGCATAAATAACTTATTTTCACAACGTGTAGCCGCGATTATATTATTAAATATGGCATCACGGCGTATTGTACTGAGGCAGTATTTTGGAAAAATGTTGGTTTTGTTCTACCCCACGACGAAACCTTTCATAATCCGAAAGAATGAGAGTTTACCCAACTCGTGCCTTTGTCCCAATTCATTATGAATCCCAACGAATAATGAAAAACGTTTTATTTACATTTTAAAACACGCCTATATTTTTCCAACGCTTACTCCCAAAGCAGTACCACATATTCAATTTTTAAATAAAAACGTATGAAAAATAATATTAACGTTATATATTTTTTCTTTAAATAATCTAATAATATATATATATAGAATATACACTTAGCTTCTAAAAATTACTGTCATTTAAATTGTGTGTGTATCAATTGTTGCGGTGTGAATTTTTATTAAATTTTGTGACAGAATACAGTACTTGCGTACGTAGTTCCCTATATGACTTGGAAATAATATGTGTATATTACAATAATGCAGAACGTATCGTATATAAGCTTTTATAATATTGTATTTCATTTTCATAATATCTTTCAGGAATGAAAATTTGATAAATATCATGGGTAAAATATGTTATTCAATAAAAATAATAAAATGGCTTATCTTAATTTATACAAATAACTGTCGGAAAGTATGTGTAATACAAAAATTGCTCCAACCTTATCGCATTATATTATTATGTGATGTAATTATTTAATAAATTCATCATATATCGATACCGAGATAATTGAATTCGACGTCGAACAAGTCTCGAAACAATTGCCGAGTTTTCCGCGCGTACGTGCCGCGTGTATGCGGCAAGGCTAGCCGAAAGATGCTCGCAGGAATATCCCGAATGTCAGAATTCCATAGAAGTACTACGTATCGGTGGAAGGGGCTCCTAGGGGATTTTCCTCTGTACGTGCCCCCCCCCCTCGCCGTATAAACCCCGCCGGGTTTCCCGAGGGTCATGACGGATTTCCGGTCAAATTATTTTCTATCACTTTGTGAAGCGTCCGGATTGGCAGAGCATATTATCACCCCGTGTATGTACTCGGGCACGTGCCTTGAAAAGTAAAGAGAAAAAATATTTGATTTATTTATTGGATTGAGCTAGGGCCGAGTTCATTGAACATGATTTTTAGGGTATTGACGAATAAACTCCTAAACAAACTAGGTTCATTTAACAGTTTAGATGCAAATAATATTTAAACTTAAAATATCCTAAGAAATGCATATTTGACGTTTTAAAGATTTTTGGCGTTAATGCAAACAATTTTCGTTTTCATGCAGTCAAAAAATTTTTGTCATCATATATTAACGATCAACGTCAAACGATGTCTCTCTCAGTTTTTTTATTATTTAAGTTCTAGCCGTGCCGATGCGGTTTATTGGGGACACTAAGTTTTTGTTTATTCTCGAATAATATAAATAAAATAAATATAAATCCTACATATCAATCCTACATATCCTTTTATCATTGTCCATTATTGTCTGCAATTGCGAAAGAAAAAAAAAACCACAATATTCGCTTCTGTTGACATGGGCGCGATGTTACGATGTACGAAATGCCGAGTGCAAGTGAAACGTACGTCGAGAGTTCAATCTGTCATTTACGCGTCATATTGATAGTTCAAAAATCCAAAATATCTACCAAATTATGAATCATAAAACGAAGAACTATTTTTATTTTAAGAATAATCCTATTTTTTTTTAAAAAAAATGACAAGATATTTATGAAAAATTCATCAATATCTCGACTTGAAATGCCTGGGGTCTCTGAGAGACTCCCTTCGGAAGACGCAGTTGTTTTCGAGCCATCGTGACGGATGGGTTGAGGTTTTTATTTTGCAATTTTTAAGTGGTAGTACGTAAAAGTCGTAAAAGTAAAAACTGAAAATCCACTTTTCCTCAATTTTGAGGAATGCAACTATGTGCATGATTCCCCTTATGGAGGACCATACTCATTGTTTTCATGGAAATATATAGTACAGTTGTTTCCCGTTGCCGTCTGCATCGCAGTAATTTTTATATTGTAGAGCGCTGTTGCTTGCTTTTGAAATTTTTATAACAATTCATTTTTTTGTGAAATGAAGGTCACCTGTTGAGTAGCGTCTCTCAGAATTCTTCGGAATGGTCACCCATCCAAATACTAACTGCGCTCAGTAGCGGTAACTTGACAATCATAATTCGATCGTAATTACCTTCAAGCTATAATAGGTACTTATCAGTGGCGTACGGTGGACTTAATGTTGGGTGTACTGAATGTGGAAAAATAAAATATAAAAAAAAATACAGTTTTTTTTAATGAGTTTTATTATAATTTATACAATAGTTCAATTCTTCGTAATAACAATGGATAAAAAAATACTCATAAAACTAAAACAGAAAGGGACACTTTACGATAGTTCCATTGAAAAATTTATGTGGCAAAAACGAAGAATAGAATTAATGTTTTTTTTCACATTCAGCACACCCAACATCAACACCACCGTACGCCCCTGGTATTTATGAGTAGTTTGAATTAAGATTGGGCGACTAAATTAAAATAAGTTTTTACACAATGTTACAAGCAAGTAATAGCGGATAAAGATGTTGCATTAGAATTTCATTCCTTATTGTCCAAAATTATTGTAGATGGAGAATATTCTTCTAGCCAAATGTTCAGTATGGATCCGACTGGTTTATTTGGAAAAAAATCCTGATAACGACACAGGCTAATTGTTAATATTATTTCAATTGGATTGTAATGAACATTATTTATTTATAATTATTCATTCAACGCAGGATAGTTTAAATTAAATTAATTAATTCCAACGCGCCAAACTACCCACATAAATATTATTTTATAAAATGTACGGAGGTAATGGGTGTCTTCCTCTTACAAACCCCTAGCTAGTGTTATAAAGAATTCCCTGAATTCATAGTTTTCGTCGGACACCTATCCGACTACTAATTTAGCTCAGTCGCGGTTATTAAAATACATGTATGTTACCTACAAACCATAACACTGACACACATGTGAATTAAACCTAAATTTAGAGTTAACCAAAATTCCCAGATCGTTAATTGACGATTGCCTGGAAAGAGTTACGTTCCCAAGCATGTAATCAAAGGTTAGAAAATATTTAGATATTAAAACAGAATTGCCGAAGAACAAAATTGCTCTTCTGAAATCCTTCAAAAATTGATAAAACGGTGTGGCAAAAAAGTGTATAAAGTGTCTAATGAAAAAACCATTGATGGAGATGAAAATAATAAAAGTTTTTTACAGCCATACAAAAATTCTTCAATTTTTTTATAAAACAAATTTAACGTTATCTAACGTGGCAAAACCTTTAAAAAATATATATATACATGCCACCTTTATTAACATAATATTTTCATAGCTTAAAACTTAAGGACCTCGTTTATTAAGATTAGAAATTTCAAAGCATTTCCGGACGACTATCGAAGCCGTGCACGTCCTCGGCTCTTTCAATTTTACAGCTCTGGTCGGAGTTAAGAGCGAATTAAATTACGTTTACGGTGTGGCGCACGTTCTCGGCCACCTCACTCGTGACAACATTTTGATTTATCATTTCCCGCGTCGATAGATTCAAATCGAATTAATAGGAGCCGAAGCTCGGGCTCGTGCGTGAGCGCGCAAGCCGGAGGTACGATTTATGGCACGCGCGTGCCACTCGTGTGTGCGTAATGTTGGGCGCGGCTCGCATCAATGGATCCACATCCAATTAGCCGGGGAGGTAGCTCGGCTGATATGAGTCATACGTCCTGAGATGGCTATTCATCCACCTTTATGGATACTGGCTGTAATTAAAATGTGTGTTGGGTTGCGGAGTAGTTGTTGCAGGAGATGGCGAGGAACAATTCCGCTAATTGTGTCCTTTGTGATATTGTGGTGAAGTGATGTTCTACGGCCGTGTAAAATTAAAACCACTCTGATATATTTTCGTTTCCATATTGATAAATATATTAAATTAAGTCATAAGAGGCAAAGCGACCAAATCCAAGACGAGAGATTCAATTTTATATAAAGTCGGCAATTTTATAGCTCTATAATAAACCCTCATTACATGAGTAACATCTGGAGATGTCATTAACTACACGGGAGAGTTTGATATGCCAAGAGAGTTCCAGGTATTCGTATGTAGTAATATAATATATACTTACATAAATATGTATAAAAGTGTGTTTTCATATAAATATATTCGTTTTTTGTGAAAAGAATTGAAAATATTTATTTATATATATTTTATAGATGTGAAACGATCCCGATTTCGGATAATTTATACATGGCGTATGTAACCTTTGCGCCGGAATCGGGATAGCATTTACGAGACGGTGTCTATTCATTGTGTTGTGCCAATTGGATCATTTCCAAATTGCCATACTCTTAATTATAAATAATGCTTTAACGCCTCAACTGTGCATGGCTTTCAAATTATACATTTACTCGAATATGGCTAATAGTATTAAATAATGTGTCCACATACGTAGAATACGTAAAAAAATATTCTTTGGATGCTATTTATTAATTTTACTCATTTCAATAATTATTATAGACGGCACAAACAAAGCATGTAATTTTAATGGGATGTAAAAAATATATATTTCACAAAAATAACTGGATTAAATTGGAGCAAATTAAACAAAAAATGTCTTGATTTATTCATATTTTCAAAACGAAAATCAACCCACAACCCCAGAAAATTTGATTTCTGTAGTGAAAAAATCACCATTTCTTAACATCGTACTATTGAAAGTAGTAAACAAATTAATATTAAGTTTTATTATTTGATTTTATCCAGATTTTTTTAAAAATATAACGATTTGAAAAAAATACTAATTTGAAATCATCGTTATTAAAAAGATTTAAAATACAATGATGATTTGTTTTATATTTTTCGAATAAAATACTATTATTTCTCTAACTAAGATATGTTTATATTTTAAAATTGTATAAGCATTAATGTGAGTGTTAATGAAATATATTAGTAATTAATATCAAACTGAAATATTAATTAAACTGTAAAACCGTGTATGGACGTTTAGCGGACTAAGATTTTATGCTTAGAATTATGCAATATTATCATGACATATTATAGAACAACTTAGATATATAATCCTATCAGCTTAGAAAATCGTTTCTTAAATGTTAATATAACAAAAACCTATTATTATGCATATACAGTGAAACCCCGTTTTTATGTTTTTGAAAGGACAGACAAAAAACCGTAATTAGAGGGAAAACGTAGGTTACAAAAATTAAAAAAATATTTTTTAATTGGATAATCACGCAAATCGGTTTGGTACATATTTTTGTGATGGTTTACAGCTCTTTCGATCATATAAATCTAAAAGAAAGTTTGGTCTTGTACGTTTTTAATGCTAGTAATGTAGCTTTTAAGGCCCAAACTTAGCCTCATAGCATCTTCTTTTGTTGGAATTGGATGGATTAAATTTACCACTTCTTTACTAGATAATTCTCAGTTAGATAAGTTTCACTTGGATGTGATTATCCACTATATAATCGATAACTTCAGATGTCATCACGTTATTGTCTAGGTTTATGTAAATTTGTAAAGTTTGGGTAGGAATTTGTTTCCAACCATTAATAGCATTGTCAGCCGTAATATATTCTACTAGTGTTTCTAGCCTTGCTTCTGGTCTGTTAGTATTTTCTATTTATCTTCTTGTTCCTTAACGATTCCGTTGTTTCAAAAACAATTTTTAATCGTCATTTCTTCAATTTCACCCCATGCCCTAACAGTGTAATGTATTGCATATAAAAAAGATACCTTAAACTCTTTGGGATCTTCACGTCGTTACAACTTTATTAATAATATTTTGACCAGAATTCTGCTCGCTAATATTTAATTTCAACATTTAAAATCGTCGCGCTTTTAAATAAATAAGTTTATAAATTGATATGAATTTACAAAAAATTCGATCATAATTTACGGAAAATAAAAAAACGTAAAAGCGGGTATTAAATGGACTAAAGTAAAACGGGATCGTAAAAATTGAACGCAAATAGCAGTAAACCGTTAATTCCGAGCACGTAAAAAAGGGGTTTCACTGTTTTTAAAATCCGAACATTAGTCGAGATGGACAAGTGGTTTGTCATACGGGGCTGTCTAATATAGTTATTTTTTTAATATGATGCTAATCGTTGTACTCATTTCGATTTATATAGTTAGGTAATGGTATATAAATATACGACTTTTACTATTTTCTATTGCAATAGTTAATATAATGTCCTACTACAAGAGAATAGGACCAGCTATGTCAAATATGGCGGCAGTTACGGTCAGGTTAGTGCCACAAGACAGCGGCAAACGGTACACAACTGGAGCACAACTGAAGCGCAAGTTGCCAACTCTGACCGTGCACCCTCTCATATTGTGCACACAACCTAAATAAATAAAGCGTTCGTATCTCCGCAGATGAATCGTTCCTGTTTAATCCCATGGCTGCCATTAAGCGAAATTAAAATGGCCGATTGTACTGCGCATACATGCACACTCACATTGCAATTAATCTTGTTGAAAAAGATTTCGGTTCGATTAAAAACAACAAAGCCGGTACATAGTTTACATTGTAGAGAATAGAAGCGAGTGGCAGATCATCCATCACATCGACTGCAAACAGCCAACCGCTAAGAATCACATTTAATCGTATTGAAAGTGTTGATTACCAATCAATACTTTATTTAATTTAAATTGTATCCATAAAATAATTTGATTTAATTATCAAACCATAAATAAAAAAAAATATATTTGTCGACGGTCGATGTGTTCAGAACAGCAGGAAAAACAGTCAATACTGAAATTAAAAAAAATAAATCAACATGTTTTTAGTAAAGTTCGCTGTGCCTGTAGCTGACGATAAGGATATACATCAAGCTTTTTGTTGCATGGAATTGATTTCAATATTAGCTTTTGTAACAAGTTTTGATATTTTTCCAATTTTCACGCTTCAGCAAGCGCGATCGCATTCGCGAACAAACAATCTGCTTTATGGATATTAGCAGGAGCGGCGTGTTTCTAAAATTACGGGAGCGGCGCAGATTTTCATCAGTCATTCCTTCTGAAATTTATGTATTTTAAATTATTTGTACGAATAAGTACTATAAACAACGAGTAAACGGTTCTGATTCGAAGCACATTGATGAAATTTACTTCGTATATTTTACCATTCCAATGCGCTAGGTTAAGTAGGTCACATATTATTTTTTTAGGCGCTTTCAGTTTATTCGATCCAGTATCGGATTTCAGTTGAACGGTCTCACAGTTGTCATCCGGAGTACAAACAAGTATTAAATAATATTTGTTTTGTGTAAAGACACTTCACATACGGGGCAGGTACGTAGCCTGTGATGTGTTTGATTTTACTTTATACTGTGGAGGAATAGTGAACATAATATTTAACAACACGTATTCTCCCCTTTTTCGTGTTTTTCATACTCTTATGCTATCTGTCGCTTCAATTGCGTTATAATTATGATATATGTATTCATAACAAATGAACTGAAAGGTATGACTGATATTTTTTCGACCCCTAGTGAAGGGTGGGAGAGCCTGTTCCATAATAAGAGATTCATTGATGGCATTACGATTCTGCGCCTAGCTTTGTTCGTAGGCAGGAACACGTGCATTAGACGAGGAATGGGCCAATTTATTTGTTGGCGTCTCTGCTGTAGTGTACGTGCCCAGGGCGCGCGCCCTGGGCATTTATCACAATATTGAATGCGGCCCTTTCGCATTCATCATGCTGTTGTAACGCCGACCTCTACTAAACAAACAATGATAAAACAACAAGTAGTCTCGTGATAAATCTGAGATATCCTGTACATACAAAACGCACTGTCGCACCGATACGCACGCTTAACAGAAATAAAATTGCGACAGTTTGCGGGCATCGTGCACATTAAAAAATATAGATTTACCGAAAATATAGAAGGCAACGGGAAAACACTGCCTTATATATTTTAATGAAAATCAGGTGCGTTTGTGATTGTGCGTAGTGTGATATTTATTTTCTCTCAATTTTGCTTATTTGTGTAGGGTGAGTCGAGCCCCAGATCTAGGAAGCGTATAGGATTTGAGGACGGATGAAGGCAGTATAAATATTATTTTTATAATTTTAAAGAGAAGACACTGTTTCAGCCCATACGAGGGACGAAGAAGCGCGTTACTTGTATTGTTTTTTTTTAATAACTTATTCTAAATGAGGTCCCCATGAGAACTTTTTATTGAAAGTGGCCTCGAGGTCCTTATTTTTGACTACGATGAATTAATGTCATCACTGAATGAATGGTTCCAAAACCTTATTCATCCATATGAAGATTTGATAAAGATTCGATAAAGACTCTTAAGATAGAATGGCAATGAAGCTCCCACATTAACATTCCTCTAAATATCGAACCACGACACAGGTTAATTTTTAATATTATTTATGATTAAAATGTATATTATTTGTTTTATATAAATATTTATTCAACACATGATAGATGGCATTAAATTAATTAATTCCAACGCGCCAAACTCCTCACATAAATATTTTTTTTATATAAAACACGCGGAGGTAATGTGTGTCTTCCCCCTGGCTTATAAAGAATTCCTCGAATTCATAGTTTTCATCGGATCTGTGGAAAGAGTATCAAATCTCGCACTGTCCAGAATTAGCCAATAAACTAA
>JAGXCT010037182.1:0-65968 GCA_022495035.1 Philopotamus ludificatus | reverse complement strand
GTTAACTTGCATTATCGAAATATATGCATGTTACCTACAAGCCATAACACTGGTTTATCATATCTAATTAAATTTTTAAGAATAATATGTAAAAAGTTTTTTTTAAATGTGGTAATCATTAAAATCTTCCATTTAAATAACGTACATTCTTTTCGGTATTCCTATTATATTGATAAATTAAACCACTATTCTTTATAATACTCCTAAACTAAAGTTGATAATTTAGTTATGGAAGTTCTCGACAGGTGGATGAACCCGTAACAAAGAATAATCTGAGCGTAAAAAACTTATATCTACCCTCGCTGGTTTATTCAAGAGCCCTTCTCTTGATACTGGCGAAGAAAGTAGCTTATTCAGAATAGTTTGCGTCACGTATTCCAAAGGGTTATCCACACTAAAGTTGCCATTAAAAATGTATGCGTGCTCAGCAGCGAATACCTTTTTTATCCCCGTCCAAAATTTTTATTATCCTAAATGTCCATTCGAGAGCGGTGTCCCTCACCCGCAAATGTTGAGGGCCGCTGCTGTCGCACGCAGATCATTAAGGACGGTAACAATATCTCCAGTTCATTATAAATTTCATTAAAGAATGGACGACTTAACGATGTATTGACATTGGCTTCTAAATAACGTTATTAATTTGTGGCATGTCCTCTTTGCCTTGTTATTCTTAATTAAAAGTTAGTTTTTATGCGAACATAGGGGAAATGAAAATTAATATAAAAACACACGGATATTCCAAATATAGAAATATCGTATCATCGTATATGATATCAGAATTACTTTTAACCTAAGATTTTCAATAAATATGTTATAATATAAATGAGAATATATAAACTAGGATAAAATAAGCTCTTGTATGAATACTGGCTTTATTATAATATGTACATGCAAAATAAGAATAGCGGGGGGAAAAAATATATATATATACATTATGTCATATATATTTTCTCGGCAGGTATTAATATATGGACTCGTACTTCCGGCAACTAATAAAATGTTTTTCTCGTTTTATTGATTCGGTTATTGCATATAAAGCGTACGCTTTCGGTCTACGCAGTAGAAACTTTTGCGATATATCAAAAGTTGTTTGACTTTTTGGCATGTGGAACTACAAACGATTTCGGCTTTGATATTTTCTAACAAAAATACAGTATCGCATTCATCATGTGGCTCAGTGATTAACCGCAAAAAGAAACTGAAAAAAAAACCGAGGATTAATTTAAATATTTTTTTGTCAGAATATAGGCGAGGTTATCATAAAATTAAAATTGTTACGAAATGCGTGACATGAGTGTCAATCTTTTGAGAGAAAATGTCGAAAACTCGTCACATTGCGACCCACTAGAAGGTTATCCTTTATTAATGGCGAGCTCGGGGGTAAGGATAATATATTGTAGAGGCATTCTCCTTAGGTAAGTTTATTATTGAAGTCCTCAAAAGCTGAGCAAAAGGGACGATTAATGAGGGCAAGAGGCCCCTGGCGCAGACGGAGGCTTTGACGTAGACATTCTCAGGACACTGAGTTTAATTAGTTGAAATTCGCTTAATGGGAACCCCAGTACGTTTCCTTTGCGAAATTGCCTATCGGGGAGCAGAAAAAATATTATTGTTCGAAATTTTAATTTCCGTTATTGAATTTTTCATTTTGATGGATAATGGCATTTCGCCGGCCATTTTAATCGCGCGATGAATTCTCGCCCCGAGTGCTTTGGGATTTTCCTGAATGGAAAACTTTTTAACTTTTCCATTGTGCTGCGAATTGAATGTTCAAACTCCAAATTGTAATAGTTGTATAATATCGCAACTTTTTTCACACGTTTATGACATTTTGACCTTCTGATGTGTCTTTTGGCTGCGAAGGAACAAGCTCGGAATTTTTATTGCCAACTTAAAGTTTCAGCGATTTATGAAATAATGATAACACCAGGGGAATGAAAATGACTATTAATTGTAACAATTGAATTTATTTACATATTCCATTTATTCGCCGGTATTAAATATTTTATATTTTATAAATGTATATAATTTTATTTAAATTACACATTGAAAATAAATGCTTGAAATAAAATGTAAATATTCTACAAATACATTTTTATTGGCTTTCGTACTATTGATCTGTCAAACACAAAATGTACCATGCAATTAAACAATTTTTCTAGCTATTTGAATCTGTTCCCTGTATTCGAGAATTTTAATAACAGCGAGCTAAAAATACAGCGCAACACTTGCCAAGTTGTATGAAAAGGCGTCGATCAACCGCCATCGAAAGTGGATCCCGCGGAAAGTTGGATCGGGCAACTTAACCGGATAAGTTGTAGGTGGGGCCTGGCGTTAACAGGCGCTAACTAGCGCCTAAGTGGGTTTGAAGCAGCCAAAGGGTTAACTTGCTCCGGGACACGTGTTTCATTGTCGGGCGTCCCCCCCACACACACCACGCAAACTTTTCCAATAACGCAAAAATCGTTTTTTACCTCGGCACACTGTCCTAATGGATGCAAGTTTGACTTTATGACAAATATTTCAGCATCATATTGAAACGGTATAATATTTTACAGTAGCGAATTAACGTAGTAGCAATATAAAAAAAGTTAAAATCCATGGATAAAATCCGTAACATTTTTATTATTAAATCAATGAAAAAATTTACTCATTTTATGTGTATTTTTAGCAGGATATGCTATGCAATGTTGGCTGTCCCCGGGCCGGCAGATTTATGGTTATTACCCGCGAGAGGAGATTCGCAGCCCTTTCACGGATTAGGTGGAAATTTGATTCATTGAGATATCGGATCCCAAAATATGACTTTATTATGACGATGCTTTTATAACCGCCATAAAATAATAAAAAAATATATTCGAAAAAATATGCGGAACGCATATAAATTTGATTTTTATTATATTTATAAAAACTCATATAAGTATAGCAAATAACGAGACAAATTAATATTTGAATAATACAGTTATAGTTTATAAAATAACAATTATTTTAATTACAGAATACAATAATAAATAATACAAATATATTATTAACGAACAAAATATCCGAACATATGTGAAAACTTTTTTTAATGTTGTACATGTTTAATCAAATTCTTACTGCTTGTTAACAATGTTTTATTACAATTGACAATTTTTTAAATTTGCATGGAATGAACTGAACGTGCAGACATTGGAAAATGGTTGGAAGAATTTATTTGATGAACACGATGCAGATTTTTTTCCGTGAACTAAAGTTCCATAAACACCTCATCGTTATTCGAAGTTACATTTATTCGATAACATCTCTTTAAATAACGAACATCCCCTTACATGCATTAGTCCTAATATCATGGTTTTACTGTACTTAGTTTCGGCGTACTTGACTTACTAAAAGTAAACTTAAGTTTTTCAGCAGTATTTTGTTAAAAATCAACAATTGGACGACGAAACATACAAAGCACTCACAAACATATAAATATAAGCAATAACAGTTATTGGGTAATATTAAATATGTAAAAAAATTATGCCTTCATCAAATTTGAGAATAAAAATATGTATAGCTTTGTATTTTTTTTCATATTCTAAATAATACCAGGTGTTTTTGAATAAACGTGATATATTTATAAAACATTAATTATTTTTTTTAAAAAAAACACCGTCTCTAAGGAGCCGGAGGTAAAAATATATGGAGTTGAAAAGAACCTGAAATATGCAGATTCTTCAGAATTTCAGAGCGGCTCTCGAGTCCCGATGGCCGAGAATGATTGGGCACGTGTTGCCGCATGACGACAATTGCACGGAAAAGTTTAAATTTATAGTTAAAGCATACATTAGGGAAATTTTCTTAGCGGGGTAGCGAGTAAAGAAAGCCAGGGGCGCGGGAGGGGATAACTTGATGCAACAAACTTCGTGCAACTTTTCGCACAACCATCCCGCGGGACCGGAACACGTCCTGCGCATTATCTGGATGCCAACCTTCGCAGCCACCCGCTTACGAATGATTTTCGATTAAATCGTCGCCGGGAATAACGGCACTCACCCTCCTGCCACGGCCGCAAATTAGCGTTTTAATTGGAACCGTGGCCGTTAACTATGTATTTCAATGTCCGAACTAATTGTTATCGAATACCAATGTCGGTCATATCCGTCGACAATTCGATAATTGGACGATAACAAATGATGGATTTTGTAATTCCATATTACTAATCATTGAAATTAGCAATAACAGTTTTAATAAAATGAAACATCCGAAAAAAAAATCATAAATCAATTAAAAATGACGCTTTAAAGCGACATATATTATTATTACTTTTATCGCATCGTTGAAGATATAAAATTTAGTCGGCGATATGCCTTTTGCTTCTCCTGATGTCGACAATTCGATATTTTAATTAATTTAAAGAAGTTATATTTATTGCCGCTTTATGTTTCTGTTAATATTCACCTCCGTTAAGATTGACATTGTGTTTCCGGCCCCGTCGATTCCAAAACAATCCATTATCTCGGTCTTTGTGCAAAAACAAAATTATTTCGCTTTTCCCTCGTCTGATTAATTTGGCACGAAAGGCCACTCTCTTAATTGTTTATTTTGCAAATTTCTCTACTACTCTTGTTTATTTTTAAAACCCAAAACATCAACAGCGGTGTTATTCGCGATCAAAGCGATGATCTTAATTTCAGAGAATCCAAAGTAAGCTAGCTTTGTAACAATCGCAATACTTCAGTCGTGTGTCGGTCTGATATTCCAGATTTCTGGATTAAAGATTCCGGTTGGTGCCAACAGTTTGATTGTTTCCGGCTTGTGTATGTGTGTCGGGTCAAAGTTTAGGCCGTTTGATGTGAGCGTGCGAATTAGTTTCGCCCGTGTGGTGGAGTAAAGTAGTTAAATTGAACAGGAAATCGGATTAGGAATCCAACGCCGATTTCAATTAAAGCATAAAATTGACTGATTTCCAATATAGATTCGGATTATGGCACATGTGGAAGTCGAATGAAATGAATGGGTTAAGTGGACCAATCTCTAAACATATAGGATGGAATTAAATACCTCAAAATATTTTTTCGTAGGCATTAAATATTTTTTAGCGATTGAATTTAACACATATATTTAGGTAAAACTGGTATTAAATATTTTATATGTAATCATTTGGTGATAAATATTATAAGAACACTAAATACATTAATTATGAATAACCTAATAATAATTAATGTAAATATTTTTTAAAAATGCTGAAACTTTCTTCTAAATTTGACAAGTAATTTAATAATAATACTAACAAATATATTATATTATAATTCGAATATTTTGTTTTCTTAATATATAATAGTGCCTATATAATATGTACATAAGCGCCCCCCCTCCCCTTTTCTTAAAAAAAATGAACTTTATATAATTTTTAGTACAGTGAGGTCGAACCAAGAAAATGATAATAACTTTCAAATCTTTTATTGCGAAATTAATCATATTTTTTTTTATTTACAATCAAACAGTAACAATCATTATACAAAAACAAGTACATATATTTTACGAAACCAGATGAGATCCGTTTTTATTAATATTTATTTATTTGAACTCTTGTCCCCAAAGTGTGCAAAACACGGTTGCACGAGCGTTTGAAAATTTTTAATTGGCAATCGATCGAATTATGGAAACTTTAAAAGATTGATGAAGGTATTCAAATTTCAGAAAAGAGAAATGCAAAATATAGCCGAATAACGTTGACGGTGTCATTTATTTTTCGAACCCAGTTAAAATATAGACTGGCGGGGCAGACACAGGACTGCCCCAAACAAAGCTTTACGCAGCGAATGAAAAGCAACCTTCTGTATACGGTAATACGGAACTTATTACCTCCACTACCTAGCCAAACAACAACACTAGTTCGGGTCAAAGCTAGCGGTTACGTGACCAGGGCGGATACAATAATTCCCAAACACATACGAATACGGTATTATTCGCATATTTTAGCTATTTTTTTTATTATGAGAAATGCGTGCGGGGCTGTGCCCCAGTTGTCCATAAGAATAAGCCGCCCCTTATAATGGGTATTAAATATGATGATAGTGGTAATATCATTAACAATTAGTAAAAGAATAATAATAGTAAGATCATGAAGTGTGAAATTAAAAACCATATCAGTGATATATCGCCAAATATACAAATAATTTATGGAATCATCAATATTATTCCCCACCATGTGCCTTCAATACCATCATCATTAGCATTCACCACGCAAAATCCAAATTAGCCATCTCATTAGGAGTGAACTGCTTAAATGTTTAACTAACTAATAAATTATACCATATTAACCATTATAAGATCGTTGTATAATAAATATTCAAATAACAGACGATACAAAAATAATAAAATAATATTACAATGCGTTACGTCGTCAATTCAATAAAAATATTCTTTGTATCAGATTGGACTGGATATAGATATTTGTATGCATATATTTTCGATAAAATAAATAGAAATACATTTTCCTACAGTATCTGACACAAATCTCTGTAAATATCCGAAATATATACAGAAGAATCGGCTTAACATAATCGACCTTTCAATGGGGACCATGTTATCTGATTCTATCTACAGAGTAAATATTAATACAGTAAATCCGTAGTTTTTCCATTCCACAAAAATTGATTCACGATATTAAAGTTACAATATGCAAAGTATTTTAATAAAAGAATATTTACGAAAATTTTGCTTCACTCATTCTATCTGAAATTTTGGAACTATGCATTGGAAAAAAGCTCTAAAATAATAATTCCTTTATTAAAAAAAAATCGCCGGAAAAAATATACACCATTCGACCTTGAAAACTTTTTCCGTGTCAAAATATTTTTTGATTAATTAAACAACAGCAAAAATGTTTTACGGGGCACGGTCTGAATGGAAATGTCCGAAATTAAATCTTTGCCGCACAAAGTAAATCTCTTGAAAAATATTTCAGTATAAGAAAAATATATACTTTCGACCAATATTCTAAATTATTATTGTGAGAACGTGTGTCATTTAGTTTTGTTGTTTAGCAAATATGAATATACATTATTTATCCTACTAGCTAATGTTTATAATTGTGTTCTTTGAACATATAAATAAGAATTTCTAATTAGGCTTTTACAAATATGATTTTAATCATTTTCCCAGCACCTTGTATAATTAATAAAATCTCATTAACGTAAAATACATACGTACAAAACGTTTTAAATTTAGAAAATAATTACTCCTACCCGATTCATCGATTCATGTCCATCAAATATAGGCCTTTGACAATTAATTTGGCTGCTCGTGCTCCATGTCGTGGGCTAGATCCGCGCTTGTGTATGTGCTTGAGCAACCCTTTGAATGCCCCAAGACAGGGCCGCCGTCATCTTTGATGTTTCTGACGTCTTCTATACAAAAGGTTTTCGAAAAGGCGACAATTAAAATTAAACGCCCCGGGCAACTTGGTTGGGTCGCACCTGTACTCCGGGAATGTCGTGGACCTGCAGGGAATGCCCTTATTATATTCGAGTGGGCGAGAGTAACAAACGTAAAAATATATTTAAATTACATTGTTTCGCATTAAGAAAAATATTTTCGAATCTCTACGTAGATTTAATCTCCCAAAATGTTGGTTTTGTAAATAAAAAAATATCTTGACATATTGTCGGCCAATTCTAAGGTCGCCGAGACGCTGTTAATCCGGAAGACCCAAATCATCAGAGAATCTTCTAATACTATCGGTCGTTATTTATGGGATGACCGATACACACTATCAAACACAAGTCTCTATAAATAAACGGGCGCAAAGGCCGATCCCAAATTTAAACGAAAATATGACGAGACTGGAATATCATAACCTTTTACAAGTACATTCCTCAGGGATTTAATATTCAAAGGATCAATCATACATGGGTATATCTACAGGTATTGTAAATTTGGATCCCGGTCTATTTTATGATTTTTAGTTAGGAAACTCATTTTCAGTTTAGAGATAAAAGTTTGGACGATGAATGTGATACAATAATAAAACGGATATTAAAAAAAACTCTATATTACTTTTTAATGCAAGCGAGGAGGAGGTAGGGTTTGTGAATGCGTTTTTTATTGAGAAAATATACGGATTCGATTCCAAAAGTTTCATGATGAAGTTGTTGTGAAAATTTAAATGCACAAAAAATATATACAATAGAATAGATAAGCACACTTCTTTACCGAAAATTTACTTTATTTTAATCAGGTAATGACAATTCTTTTCTAAATGAAAAAATATATTTTAACAACCACCATACAAATATTATTCCCTAAGATAATTTTTATTATTCTTCATAATCTTTCTCCACAGTTCAGATAATTTTTCGATTCCTCTCTTGTGACGTCGATGAGGTTTTTTTTATTAAAGAATCGAGGGTTATTTTACATTTTAGATCAAAGTATTTTTTTGAGTTTTACGTGAATGCTCTAAAGATTTAAAATGATAATAATCTGAAGGCGCAATATCTTGTGAGATGTCCAGTTTTTACCGATTCCATTAAAATTCTCTTGTTTCACCCGTTATATGTATAATACACCTTAGCCTCGTATAACACAGGTTTATACAACACGGGTTTGATATGATTATTAGTGTCAATTTTTGTACAACGGGCTTTTTATAACACGATTTAAAAAAAAAATGGCAATCAGTAAGAAAAATATTGCGCGTACACGCTCAGTAATAATAGAAAAGATGGAAAGGGCTCTTATGTTATGGATATAAGTGAGCAATGACAGAAACATTATTCAAAAGGGAGAACTAAAAGTGTCACCTTAAGATCACTAATCACAATTTCCCTGTTAGCAGAGAATGGTTTGAGCTAATGATTTTTTTAAGAAACGATTTTCACTACATAACATAAAAATTCAATGAGAAATTGCGTCGGCTGACATAGAATCTCCCAAAAAATTTACTTCGAAATTCGGCGAAATTATTAATAATAATAATATGAATCATTCGAACATATAGAACATATAGAAGTGATAGCGATGATACATGAATTATTTATTATATGTGTCTTATTGAAGTTTTTTCAATAATTATGTAAATGTATATTTTGTCGTTATTAACAAACTTTGATATTTCTTGGAACGCCGATTACGAACGACTATTTTGGTATGGACTTTAAAACTCGTATAACACGGAATTGTATTACACGGCGTTTTTGTGGAACCATATAACCGTATAATGGATAACAAAAACTGAATAATGGATCTTATACTAATTTACTTTGGTTACCTGGGGTATATATGAGCGTGTTATACGAGGCCAAGGTGTATATTACGAGAAGATTAGTAGCGGTCGTTCAGAAATACGATACATCAATAAGCTATTATATATATATATATAATATAAGATGTAATTTGCATTTACGATTCAATAAACAAAGCTTAGAAAAGTCGCAGCATTCGACACCACTAATAATTTTCGCGAAAAGTGTCTATCTGCATATACGAAGAGGATATAGATACTTTATGTCATAAAGGCAATCAAATGATATACAATGTGATTTAATATGTACAAATAATAAATTGAGCATTGAAACATGCCAGTTCAGAAATCATTCAGCTAAAATTCTTTGGTTCTTCAGACACGTGGTGAAAAGAAAAGAGGGGGACACGAAGATACGAATCGTGGTTGAGAATGTAGAAGTGAGGAGTGGAAGTGCAAAACGGTTAAATAGTTTGTTTGAAAATATGAAATCAGATTTAACCTATAACTTTGTAAATATTTCTTAGATTGTATTTATAATCTTAGATTATTTATGTAATTGTTTTACGTAAAAAAAAAATCTTTTTGTGTACCTTATATTTTAATGATAATACGCTTCCTCCGGTACACTGGATATTTATAGTTTTACTGTAAAAAAATAATCGTTTACCATAAAACTCGCATTTCAAGGGCGAATTTGTCCTCAAATTGGTATAATCTATAGGTTATTAAAAAAATAGTGTCGTTCAGCACCGGTAAATAATTACTTTGTCGCCATTATTATAGGGACATTAAGGCCTTAATCGTTCATCCATCGGGAGGCATCCAGCGCTATTGTTGTTTTTAATGTAGCCAATTTAGTATAAAGACAAACAAAATCAAAAACATAAAACTGCTTTAATGTCGCCATTACGCAGAGCAAACACAGTTTTCGGGAGGTTTTTTTCTCCATATTTTTATATATTCTTTTTTACAGTATGGAGTCTTCGCATCTGGAGTCTGATGGCCGCTACCGAGATTAGGATAAGGCGGGTACCTAATAACATAAATCAACCCTTCCGTCCTGGCGAAAATATTCAGAAATCTATGTGTGCTAGTTTTTTTTTTTTTGCTAATGTAATGTTTTCCTATTCGAACCACCCCCTTTCCTTACATGAGATGCGATGGGGTTAAATCTGAAAAAAGGTTCGCATAAAAAGCTTGAATAGTGAAAACTATTAATCAAAAATGTTACTATCGGACCTGAGCCATCATTCTCAGTATGTCGAATCGGCAGTAAGGAAAATTTTCCATTATTTTAGGCTCTGTCATTATGGAGAAAAATATCGTCCATTTATAAATCGATTTATTAAATAGGCAATGATCGTTACGATTTTATATTTACTGATGAAAAAATCAATAGTTATATTTTCTGCGGGGGTTGTTTAATTTCCAAGTACGTAAAGATACAATATGGAAACAACGCGCATATTCAACAGGCACCAAACTATGGTATTTATTGACTGTGGCAGCTATACGATGTACTGCAGCACTTCATGAAAATTATTGGAAGTTTGTAGTAGAGAACAATGTTGAGTTCTAGTATCTAACAGGAATAGTTTACAAACGGGATATGTATGAGGGTTACACTGGTATTTGTGATATATGTTTACATTGAACTGGAAGATAAATTAACTCTCTTAAACCACAGAAATCTTTTCAATAGTTGAATAATTATTATATGGAAATAGTCATATTAGGTTTTATTCTATTAAAATTACAACATTCAAAAGAGTAATTGAATTTATCCACAAGCGCCAATAGAAAAATTAATATTTTTGTTCAACTTAATAATATTTTGTTTACATATTCTTTGCCAGTCTAATAAATCTATATTTCATATTGTGACATGTCAATTATAGACTAATGCTTATTACTGTTGACTGACAATTAGAATGATTCGACATAGTTAGTCATATGCTACAGATTACATTTCTTTAATATGTAATTAAAGTCAAACAAACGATCCTGAGTTTGAAATATCTCAATTACCAACGCAATTTGCGCCTCTCGCTCAGTCCCACGTTTTGATATTGTATCATATTTTTTTTTCCGCCCAGAATACGAATGATAATTTATTTTAATTAATGATAATTTTGTTTTGTCGGCAGTTTCGGCATTAATAAATGTACGTTTTTGCCGGGGCGAAAGTAGCAAGTTGGGCGTTTCCGCCGGTCGTCTCCATATTTCGTCTTTGGCGAATATTCCTTGGCCAGAACTTAAGACAAACAAATAAATCTTGGGCGTTCGCCTTACGTGGATGTATATTGAACAGGGCAGAAGGGAACGACAGGAAGAAGAAGTAGGAGAAGTCGAGGGTGGGCACAGGCCTTTATTCCGGTTCAACTTTGAACGATGCTGTATGACGCTTTTTTAATACGGACCGTTGTTCTTGATTGAGATTAATGAATAAGCACAACCAACAAATATCCGACTAATTATCTTATCGCAGCTTCTCCCCATACCATCGTTAATTCAGGATCTTTTGTATTTTCGAAATAAGGATTAATTTCCAAAGTAACATGTTGAATTATAACCTCGGTAGTTTACAAATTATAGAATAAAATAATCTACAATTACTATTGTTATAAATAACTATATAACTAGTATATGGGCCCTTTTAAACCAAATTTCTTGAAATACAAAAGTAAATTTTATTTTAGAATTATAAATAGGGGCGGGCTATTACACTCGTGAATTGAACTTATGGCATCAATCATATTCAATTTCCAACAGCCAATTATTCAGCGTGCGATCAATAAATCGCTTGACAGTAACTTGAATCAAATAGATGGAATATTAGAAAAAGTTTTAAGTAATATATTTTGCAAGCACAAAAACAAATTTTTAATTTTATAAAATATAATACAAATCAACCGTGAAAAATTCAAAGCATAAAAAAATAATTTTAAATCACTTTTACCAAACAAATCAATTGAATAAATATTTTTTTAAATAATATAATATGAATATATTCAAAACTATTTATATTTTATATAAAATTTAATCTTAGTTTAACAACTAATTGGAGCGCCGCTCATGCGCATTGCAGCAAATTCGTCTGAAAGGCTCTAGCTGAAAGTCAGTTCAGTATTTCTATACGGGTCGAGAGTGGCGCACGTGACGCCCCGTTCACGTGGACCGTTCGTATCGCCTCGTGTACCTCGGAAACTTTAACATAAAAATCTATATGATTTAAACTATAACGAAAACGTGAAATAGTGCTATATTATAGTGGATTTATAAAATATTTAACTTAATGGGATCTCTCGTATGCTTGATATAATGGTAAGCTCTTATATGAACACTAAAAATAAACATTTTTTTTATATTTTCTTTATTAATATTAATAAAAATATTGTAATATTCGAACACGTGTATATACATTTTTTTTATTTAATTATATTTATTAGGGTCACCGTGTTAAATCGTCGACAATTCGTCCTATTGTATTATATTACAACGATTAATCATCGGATCGGTGTTATTGAACGCGGAATGAATTTCTCGTTTACATTTTGTGCGGTTTTCCGAAATTTTCGCAGACAACATGTCGCCGGGAAATGTGTCAAAGCTTTCTGCTGCACCGATCATTCTGCCAACAATTGATAAATGTATCTCTGGTTTTCATTCTCTGTTTCCATATACTTGCATTTATTCGTGTTGGTATTTGAGTAATTTCAAATGGTCAAAAATTCATTTTGTGCAATAAAAATAATCAATCATTGATTTCGTTTTTTTTTTAAATTAATAACATGTAATACTATTTTAATTTGTTTGAATAAGATCTTTATATATATATATATATACAAATATGTATTTGTTTAAAAAATATTAAATTAAAAACTATAATAGCGATGTCTGAATTAAATCAAAAGATATTGACATTAAATGTTTGCAGAATATTACTAAAAAATAACAAATCGACAATTACGTTTACCTAATAATAACAAATAAATACACAGAATTCGCGTTTTACTGAAAAAATCTTATATTTATTGATCGATATTATTTTTTCTCCTTCAAGAAAGAGTTGTCACGTTTCGGTATCGGACTTGGTCGCGATCGAGTTTGGGCACAACCATGATTCCCTAAATTCTATCGAACTATGAGGGGCCCATGCCTCTTTCCGTTTTGATTTGGCGACGGATATGCTACTGGAGTTGCCCGTAACATCCGATTAGACGGTAAATTAAACACGAATCGGCCCCACCCACGTCCGATTATTATTGTTCCAAACCGCGCGTTGACAGCTTAGCTCCCGGGCTTCTGGCTGGCGAGCTGACTCGTATTGAAGAGCTTAGTTAACTTAGTGGACTACCATTGAAATTCTGGCCTAATAGTTGAGTTGGACGCGTCTCTGCTGGGTCTTGGGAAGAGAATATAAGAAGAGCAAGACCGGCGGAGATCGCGTGGTGTCCTCCAGGTGATAAAAACCCGCTTCGGGCTAAAAGGTCATTAAATAATAAGTGGTTTTCATCAGAACACATTATGCACTTTTACTTATAAATGTATTTTCGAAGCACTTCTGGAATTCAATTTTCGATACGGCATTTAGCTTCTTCAATGGTTCTGTCTTTGTCCACTCAACGACGACAGCAAATCATTGTCCTTTCATAGCCTTTTTCGTCGAAAAAATAATAAGATAATTTCGTGATAAATAGATAATAAATATAATTTAATTTTAGAGATCCTTATTTTTTATAATTTGTTCAGAACGTAACTGTAGCTATATCTGATATCCGAATTGCAGATAACCAAGCCGAAATTTAACCTCAACTGGACCGAATACGACACATAACAGACAATGCTATGACAAGCGTGTATTATGTATTAATATATATCCTTCTCAATATCTATTCGTGTGTATTACATCTGAGATAAGCTATTAATACTAGAAATAAAAAGAAATCTTCATATAAAATATATTATTTTAATTTAAAATAAAAACTCAATACATGTTTGGTATTGAAAATCTTTTCCAAATAAGTCTGTTTACCATACAGCTGAAAAGAGAAACATTTGCCGATAAAAGCACGAGGCACAGATTGCAGGATAGAACGTGGTCATTTCGTATGTTGGCTATCGCGAGTTGCCTTCGATCGAACCCGGCATTAGTTTCGCGAGATGGTGCTTCGTTAACCACACAGAGCTAAACTTATGAGCCCTGCAACCTCCATGGAGGCTTGGCGAAATGTCGCGTGTGGCAACCCTCCTCCGCAGACGTGATTTGAATTCGCGGCGCGCACGCTGAATATGAAATGGAGAAGACACAATTGAATTGTGTAGGTAGCACTGCTTCCTGAGATACCGCCGCCGAATTAGTCGCCGGATGTGACTGCAGAATTAATTTTGCACACGTTATTGTGCCAGCTAACCCAATAAACACCCTCACACGAGCGATTCAACTGAAAATTGTAAATGTTAAATGGAATCTGCGCCGTAGCTAGATAGTACATGAATAGTTTGGAACCGAGCGTGCGTGGCGCCATAACGATAGGGAATATAGAGACTTAATGTTTTCTGCAGCAGTTGCAAGTATTTATACGTTATTGGACCCCTTTATACGAGCTTTTTCATTATATATGTATAATATAGTAATATACATATTCCTACTCGCTTTTATGCCACACTACACTGCATTTTAATTATTAAACGACCTTTGTTTATTCCTACTAAAAATAACTAAAATAAATTATTTATTCATTTTATTATTTTGAACGCTGGTGGTATAATGCCGAAAAAAACCCCCACTCTACGTTTCAATCGCGGTTTCAACATCAACAACCAACACATTTGTGTTTCAGTGGCGCTATTGTTTTTTTTAAGTTTGTTCGACGTTGATAATTACAGACGAGTCAGTTTACACAAATTGGGTGCTCGGAGGTCCAACTTTGAGCTCGTCTATCGGGTTGCAAATAACACAGGCCTTCGTCAAAGTACCAAATTATGGACCCGTAACTGAATTAGTGCCACTTTAAGTTTTCGGTACGGTCCAAACTTCTATTTGTTTTAACGCTGTCTTACATTTCAAATGACTGGCGAAAAAGTTTAATTTGACAAATTTAAGAACAAGGCAAACAAATGCAATTGGGATTATGTTGTGACATTTAATAATTTAATTAACCCCTGAGCAATTATCTAAAATAATATGAGTATAAATAATTAATACATGTACTTTAATATATAATATCTGAGTATAATTTATGTTAGTTATTAAAGAAAATACGTGTATCGTTATGTTTAGGTTTGAAGTTAGAGACCCATGGGAGACGATTTAAGAGAAGAGAAATTCATAATATTTTTGGGGGAACTCTTTCAACTTTGAATTGTTTCATTTCCACACATTCTTGTCGAGAGAAACTAAGTTCATCTCGACCCTAGAGATAAGTGTAAAAAGTAAACGACCGCCAGATAACGTAACGGTCTGGATTTGGTAGAACAAATGATTATTTGGTACTTGAGAAAATTTTCCAGCCCAAAAGAAACGCCCGAAAGTCCCGAGAATAGACTCGGAAAAGCGAAAAATGTCTACGAATCTGCTATGGATAACGAGGCTGGAGCGTATAAACGAAGGAAATGATTTTTGCAGAAAAAGAGGAAAGGGGGCGCAGAACTTACACTGACGTCACCGATTTATCATTAGCACGTGCGATATTTGCATACAGGCAAGATTTGTCGATTATGGTTTTGACCTAGATTATATCAAACAAAGCCTGTATGTTATCCAAATCAATAATTATAAACGGATCATATTACATATACATATTAATACCTTAAAAATATTTCCTTAGAAAATCTTAATGTTTTATTAACTATTTTATTAAAACCTTTCATAAATAAAATCAATTAAACACTTTGCATAAGTGGTAAGCAAAAAACTCGATGCGGATTTTCATTCGTGAAAATTTTCTTAATTGAATTTTCCGTTGCATCGTCGGCTGCTACCTTTTTTATTTCTCAATGCAATTTTCCAAAACTAAGTTTGCTATAATTAAGCTAATTATATTATCATAATAAATTGAAAAAGTTATAGAAAGTTTTAAAATAGCTGCCCAATGGAAAATATTCACAAGTAGCAAAAAGCCAATTAAAAGTTGAGCTGCTTTTATAATTAGTGAAAAAATAGAGGCTGTGCGTGCAAAGTTACATGGTCACGCAGAAAACGATTACACGATTTTTTTAAATCGTTTCAGATAAAAGATTATCTTCTAATGGACAACTTTTGTGGGCAATAAATTTTGTATTACTTTCTCAATATGTTTGCCGTGGGGTTTAGGCGGTATGTCCCCATCTTTATTCTCAATATTGCTCCATAAAATTGATATATGATCTTTGGGTTTCGTGAAAAGGAACGTAATACACATTACGCTTATATATGAACCATAATCGTGCTCCTGTCCTGAAAACACAAAAAATATTTAAATAAAAAATATTTTAATGAAATATCTAATGTTGGGGAGTGTTAGTTAAGCCCGAGTTTAGGGCGCTGTAGAGGCTACATTACCCATCTTAAAAAATGAAATGATTTAATAATGAGCAACGAGGTCTTCTCAGTTCAAAAATGATAAAGAGCGGGCCAGATAACGTTAATTAAAAAGCCGGAGTCCGGACGTGTAAACACGGCCGACGTAATTAACCCTTTCGGCGCCATTCTTTGAGCAAAGCCGAGCCGAGCTCAGTTACGTTATATTGCATTTTAAATTAGATACACATGTAAATAGACGGACTTGAGTCGCATTAATTCGGTTCGTAAATTAGCTCGTTTGTTCGTGATATTATTTAAGTAAACCATTTTTAATAAAAAAAAATACATCAAAGCCTAGTTTTCATGATTTCTTTTATTCTTTAAATCTTTATAAATAAAAAATATACATAACAAATAAATTCCCAAGTGTTGATTAGCTTAGTTTAATTTTGATGAAGTATTTTTTCCGGTGAATGGCGGCATTTGCGTTGAAACAAGTGCACGCATAAACGATTTGCTAAAATGCTTTGAAATTTGCATTTGCTATTTAATTGTGCACAAATTAAAGCGTGTGAAGCCGAAGCCTATCAACCGGCTTTGATACAATTAAAACACATTGAACAAAACATTTCAAATACGTGCAAACACGAATGCCTCCGATAGTCAATGCCAAATCCAATTAGCACCTCGCGCAAAAAGCTGACAATCTTGCTCAATTATAATCCAGACGCTTTCTGTCACATTCTTGAAAACAACAACAAACGGAACAAACAACAATTACGGCGACATAATGCAATGTAAACAGAGAATAGTTGATGTCGCTCCCCGCCGACTCAGAGCCCCCCTTCGAAGTTTGATCTGAAAATTAATGAAACCGCCCCCGGCATCGACATCAAACGACTGGGTTAATGTATAAATCTTAACGGTGGGAAGGGGGATTGATTGTTTGTTCCGAGATTTCGGAGGTGGTGCCATCGTGGGGCTGCGGAGCGATTTTGATTCGATTTGGACCTCGAGATTATCGAAAATTTTGTGCACAAAGGCGAATCGATACATATTTAAACACTTCTTATAAAATATTTAAGGATTGATCCGCTCCAAAAGTAATTGAGTGCTCGAGGACGTGATTGGTTTTTGGATGGGGGAGTGAAAGTGGCGGGGAATCTCGTTTTAAAAGTTTTCCATGGCATAAATTGTATTAATTTTGTAAAGCGACTTTAGTCTGAATACATAAAAAATTAAATTGAAAACGGATTAAGTAAATATTTTGATACATATAAAATGACGCATAATAAATACATCTGAAGTTAGATTGCGCAATATCATTGGCTCGCACCAGTGATATTGGGCAATGTGTGAAGAATTTAACACGTTATATGTGAGATATGAAGCAATATGACTCGCATAGCAAAGGCTAGAATGTCAACGTGAACGAAATTGATATACGCATAGATTCAAAGTCTGGATCTAGAGGCGGTAATTGGACACGATTAATAAGTACACGGTGTAAACAACAGGGTTTGGAGATGTTGAAGCATATCGTTTATTTGAAAAGGTACAGGCGTGTTTTATGGTGGGTTTCAAATTAGGTTTCTCCAAGAAATATCTCTGGAAGGACTCGTGGGACCGGGGGGTTACGATTCAGAGGCGTCGAGCTGCAGGCCCACCTACCTAAAGCACTGCGTAAAAATTCGCATAAAATAGATGGGATAGCTCCGATATCCCACCTCGGATATGGTGTATATGCGTGGGTCGTTCAAAAGGTCGTAACATTAACCACTAAAGTAGCGGGGATGATAGGAAGGACGAATAATTTTGATACAATGCGAAAATGTTATTACGAGATTTAGTGTTTGAATTTTAGTAATACGTTTTAATTATATGACAAGTTGATATATATTATTATTTTTGTTTTATCTTTAATTAATACACAATGGCATTTTTAAATTAACTACATTCAAAAGATAATCACGTTAGTTAAATAAATTTGTAAATAAATAAAACGACAGATTTATAATTTAACTCAAAAATGAATAGTCTTTAGATGTGTGTAATCTTAAATCTCAATAATACAATAAATTTTCCTTCTGGACGAGGAATGCATTTTAATAAAGGATTTTATTCGCTAATTGAAGGCTTTTCTGAATTGAAATTACTGTTACGATAACCGCTTTTTTATCACTACTTTGAAAAAACGTGCAATTATTTTCATTTTTTTTATAAATATGTACGTGTATTTTTAAGTTAAGCAAAAAAACGGTAGAAAAATTAAAGCAGTACATTTTAAAAATCATAATATTTTGAATCCGTTAAGACAAGAGAATCAGATATTAACCCTTTCAAACTCGTAAGTCGACATATAGTCGACATCATGTTTTCGTCTCTCAACTCGAACGTCGACAATACGTCGTATAATTTCTGTCGTCCTTGTTTACTGATACAAATTGATTTAAATGTTTTTTTTTACGATATTTATCACCCTGATAGCACCAACTTCATACACTGATCGAATTTCACATTATTTTTGGGCATTTAACATCGTAAAATGCAATTTAAATATCTGGGTTGATTTTGTCCACCTGGCCGTATTGCGTGGTTTTATGTTCACTTAGCGCGCTGATTCAAACTGAACGCCAAGCAACCGCAGATCCTCAATCGACTAGCAATTACTACTAATAAGGTAAGTGTAAGCTTACAAAATACAATATAATATATTTTGAATTATTTTAAACAATTTTTGAATATAATATTATCTGTCTGCATTGAAATATGTACATTTCCACATCTCCGTGCGGGCTGTCATTCTGCATTTTGCAATAAATTATTGAGCGAGATGGCATTATATTGTGGCGGCCGTACTCTATATGAACACTACTAAATTCAGCGATTCATAACAATCGATTCGCGTACAATTGTTTTTAACAAATTATGTGAAACTTTAAATATAATATTTGAATAATGCTGATTGTACTAGATAAAAATATCATTTGTTTGTACAGATATCACAATCAGAAAGATATTGAAAAAAATATAATAAAAAATCGAAATTATATTTTTTACATTGTTTTTAGAAATACATATCTACAATATTTAGATATAAAATTGTAGACGAGACTAACCGGTACGCTATCAATAAGTTATCAAATTTACAATTATCACCAAGATCAATTTGGAGAACTTGGAAACCTGTCAATTTTGATGAAATGGCAGCATTTATTGGTGTCATTTTAAATATGGGGTTGGTTCCTGTAGAAAATATACAAATATATTGGTCTCAACAATTCAATCTAAAGATACCATTTTTTTCAAGTATTTTTAAACGAGATAGATTTTTTCAAATTTTCTGGATGCTTCATCTAAATGAAAATATACACGATCAAACTCTAGAACAAAAAATTCAAAAAAAGTCAACTGTTTCATAACTTATATTGATTCCAAATTTAAAGATTATTATGTGCCGAAAGAGATATAAGTATAGACGAGTCCGTCGTAAAGTTTAAGGGAAAATTAGCTTCATCACATTTTAATAAAACAAACCTACAAAATGGGGTATCAGAGTTTATGTGTTAGCTGATTCAACCAATGGTTTATATACTCCATTTTACCTGTACTATGACAGCATTACAACCGAACATCTTGTACGACCTGATCTTCCTGTGACCACTTCGTCGTTCCATTTATATGGATCAACTAATAACTTGCCGAATTCTGAAAGGATACCATGTACTGTGAGAAGTTACTATTAAGTTTGCCTCTGGCAAAAGAACTTTTAGGAATGAAGTGCTATTTCACAGGCACAATAAATAAAAATAGATTTTTTTTTACCGGGTATCATTAAAATATCTAAATTTACCGACGCAAATAGAGTAATAGCTTGTAGATCTAACGAAATAATGATATTCTCGTGGCAGGATAAAAGAATTGTAAAAATTATTACTACTTTCTACACATCAGAAAGTCGAGTAGTGTCTCGGAAATTTTATTGGAACAACAGTAGAAATTTCGAAACCAAATGTGATATTAAAATATACAGAACACATGCGAGGAGTCGATCGAGCAGATCAACTCGCATCCTATTATGGTTTTTTACGGAAATCTTTAAAATGGTGAAGAAAACTGTTTTTTAGGGTTTGGAAATATGTTTATTTAACGCCTATATATTATATAAGGCAAAGCAAATAAAAAATCAATGAAGCACTCAAAATTTGTTTCTACCTTAGTTATGCAAATTATCGGAGATTTTAGAGAAGGCTCTTCAACTAAGACCATCAACATTGGACACAGAAGAACGTCTAAATAAAAAACCTCATTTCATTTTTAATAAGGGTAAACATAAAAGACTGTTTGGCTTGTTCAAAAGAAATGTGAAAGGTGGAAAGACACGAAACGCGATTTTATTGGCTGATACGTGTGCTAGAAAGCCAAGTCTTCATCCAGGAAATTGTTTTTGAAATATCATACCATGAAAAATTATAAATTGAAGTTTAATCAGAACAGTTATTTTCCAATATTTAAATTCATTTTCTTCCGCCATATATTTACTTAAGTTGTATATATATATACAATTTACACAAAATATAATGTAATGTTAAAAGTTATAATTTATATAAAATATTCTCAAAATTACATTATTTATTTTGTCTGACAAATTAAACAATATATTTTATGTTATTTTGTATTATTAAAAATAATAAATACATACTTTTATTTGTTTTATTGATTAATTTAAATCCACGTTTAAAACGTTTTTTTCAATGTGTTCAACCCTGACATTACAATCGAATTGGATCTGTTACGCTGTCTTTAGCCGCTAATGGCGGCTTAACTCAAAATGTATTGTTTTCAATTGTAATTTTCGAATATATCGTCTACCCTATATTGTTGCATATTTTTGAAGATCAATGAAAGTAATAATTCAGATTGTCTGTTATTATAAAAAAAGATAGTGTCTATAGTGATGTCTAATGTCGTTTCCAAAGGACTTTTACATGTTACGAGTAAAATTTCAGCAGTTATGTTAGAACCTTCCTAAAATATTTACATGACTAGTTTACTTACTAAAAATGATATATTTAGTCAATTTATGATATTCTTTATAATTATTCATATTGGTTTTGGAAAAATATTAAAAGAAAATGTGTTTTTTCTAAAATCAATTTTCGGAATTATATTTTGAAGAAATCTTGAAATAAAATAGAGTTGGCGCTACCCCATTTGGAAAAAAAATACGAGTTTTAAGGGTTAATAAATATTACATAAACAGAGAATTGTTGGTTTGGAAATATTTAATTACGCTGACCTACGAGAGATTTTTAATTAATATTTAAAAGTAAAAAAAAATATAAAAAAAGTACTCATAAAAGTAATATTAATTAAGAATTAATAAATTCACGGTTCAGCCATCATACAAAGAAGTAATTAAATTAAAAGCTATTTTTAAAATCACTGGAAATTTTAAACAGTGCAAGCAGTAAAGAAACACTTTACTTAATGGAAACTTTAGACACTGAAAATGAAAAAGTCTGTTAAGAAATGTATTGTAATTAATTTAGTTGCTGTTTTCTCACAATCAATTCGAAATATAATATAGAATTAAATTATTATTGGATGCTAATCATAAATCAAATATATTTAATTGGATGTACATACGTTAAAAATTTATTATAATTAAAGAGTTTGCGATAATATTTATTTTAATTACTTATTATTACATATAAACAAAAAAAATATAGGATAGGATGTCCAAATGTAAGCATGTGAGTGTTCAAAGAGAAAATAAAAAATTTTCTGATATGGTAGGAATTTATGATTCTTATATTTTGATTTTCTTGTATTTTTATATTTGTATTGTTAATATTATATTGGTTTTTTTAATAAATGGCCTCTAATAATACATTTCCTTATACTAACTAGCATTTAATAATTTAGTGCATTATTGCCGAGCCGAGCCATCATCCTTTATATTCCGCGGCTCTGCGAATTACCATTGTGGTTTGAACATTAGTATATTATAAATCTACATTTACATAATTTTACAAAATTCAAAGCAACGGTCGGTCGGTTTATTAGGGCGCGTTCATGTTTTATTGCCCAAAATGAAAACGGGAGAATAAATTTGAAGGGCTTAGCGAAAATCCGCGGTATTAAAAAATGCTAAAACCTCCGGGAATTTTTGAACCACAACACAGGCACGTATTGGAGCCTCGAGATTAAATGTGGAAATATGTTGTTCACACACTCGGTCGCGAAATTCCCAAAAAAAAAACTTAAATATTATATGCGAGAAAAAAATGCTGAAAAATTTCATTTACCGGCTTAATTTTTGTCACCGTGAAAAATGTAAAATGTGATGTTTGCGGATTTTTAAAGGCAAAATTTTTATCAGCCTGCGGAGCTGTGGGAGTTGAATGCAGAGGAGTGTCGGACACACCTGGACGGACTGGTTTTCGACTTTGTAAATATTACAGAAATTAAATTACGTACGCACATAATGCAAAATATGACCAAATTTGAATATTTAAACATTTATTTGCGTACACGCTGAACATTATTTTTTTAATAGAAATATATTAGATGTACAGAAACGATTTTTTCACTAATGCTCAAAAATATAAATTGCAGCTTCATCATATTAGCGAGGTACGCTTAATATATTTTGTAAAGCCGCCGTAGCTGAAAACACACTGGATTTATTTATGTATGTATACGTATGTATACATTACAATATACCGCAGTGCAGACTAACAGGCTTTTACAACAAAAACAAATACCAAGTTAACAAAGAGTACAAACATTAAATCAATTAATGCATACCTGTATTAAAATATTCAGCCGCGTATTTGTATTTTTAATAATATAAATGTATTACACAATTTTGTTAATTAAAAATAGACAATATTTTTCTTCAAAATTTGCCTTTTTTAATTTTATCAGACGATCGTTGGTAAAAATACGTTTTATTTTGCTTACGTTCAGTTTTGAAAAGTCAACACAATTTAATTATTTTGTTCGCTGTATATTTGATAAAATTTTCACCTGATATCAAATTAAAACAATTACCCCCAGCACGTGAATGCATATCACTTATATTACAAGAGCCATTCCAACTCCATCGTTTTCACGGAACGCTGTAATTTAATAAAAGCAATTTCGACATTCAATCATGTTTTCGTGGATTCTACGGATCTATGAGGAGCCAGGCCCCTATCCAGGCCAATTCGGTGACCTGTGTGCTACAGGAGGTGCCCGTAGCACTCGATCAAACCGTGAATTCAATACGAATTGGCCCAATCTGATTATTATTGTTACAATCGATACGATAAATAAATAAAATACAGGAGATAATTAGGTAATCTTTTGAGCGCAATCATCAATGTAATATGCTGTTGGTAATATAACCAGTGTTACAGCTTGTAGGTAACATGCATATATTTCGATAATGCAAGATAAGCGCGACTGAGCTATGTTAGTAGGCAGATAAGTGTCCGACGAAAACTATGAATTCAGGGAATTCTTTATAACACATGGAAGGGGGTATGTAAGAGAAAGGCATTCATATAAAAATATTTATGTTGGTAGTTTGACACGTTGTAATTAATTAATTTAATACCATCTATCCTACATTGAATAAATAATTTTAATCCAACTGAAATAATATTAAAAAAATAACCCGTGTAGTGGTTTGACACTGGAGGGAATATTAGTGTGAGTGACTCATTCCCTGTGTATCTTTATCGCATTTAGAATCCTTATCAAATCTTTATATGGATGAATAGCGCTTTGGAATCTTTCTGTTATGCCATTTATCCATCGTAGTCAAATAAATAAATAAAATTAATTTATTAGTTATTACATTTAACGTAACAACTATTAATATTGAAACTAATATTTTTGTGCAACTGATAGAATACGATCCATATTTTTTTATCAATTTCGCATTCTTTATTAAATTACATTTCAGGCAGTGTACTATGAACAGATTTGCATACAATTTAAATAATAAAAAAAACCAGTACATTTTATTCTGTTGAAGTTCATTAGTAAATGTGCTGATAGAGGCTGCTGGTTATATTGATATAGTCTGGGTCTCTTTTTTTAACAAAAGCGATTTTATCAACCGTGAGTCTACTTTTTTCGCAATTTAAATTTTTAATAATGAAATTATGATGTCGGCCATGTACCGCTCTGTACACAGCCTTAAAGCTCATCACACGGTACAGTTAGTTCGTTAATTAATGTTTTACTGGTTCTGAGCCGATTATATGTATAATAATATTTGTTTGAATAAAAATCATGTATAAATATCTAGGCACAGTCAGTACAACTGTTCTTATATATTCATAATTTATTGCAAACTTTATTGTTGTTGTTTATTGAGATGAATTTAAAAAAAAAAAAAATATAACTTCAGATGCTTTCAACTAATTCTAAACTTAAACTTTATTTTTTGGTTGTTTGGATTCTACCGGTTGTCTTACCTAATTACACGGGTGAGAACCTCAGCAAAGAAAAACAATTCGGTTTATCTGGCCACAAAAAACAAGCGCTGCTCTTTCCCGAAGGATATTTATTTTTACTCGATATTTACTAACAGGGTAAAGTCTTATCCTTGGTCAATCTTATCCGGATAGTATTGATTCTCAAATAAAACAACCCCTGATTAAACTAATATATCTCGTGCACAGGAATCACCGATCGGTAATGTAAACAGGATAATATAATTTCATCGCCGTATGGCTAAATCAGGTTTCCTCGTTCAGCTTCTCAACGAAACTAGCTTCCATCGAGTATAATTATTTTGAAATGAATTAAGAAAAATAAATCTTGAAATGTAATGTTAATACAATCGAGAGGCAGGAATTAAAACGGGAAGCACACGATTTTCGGAAACAAAACTCGGATTTATTTCCGGCGTAAAATCAAGCCGTCATTGTATTTCCGGTGTCTGAGCCGGTGACATCTTTTATCATATTGACATTTCTACTCTTTTGACGTGAATGAAAAGGTTGATGACTCCCCGGGGATCCATTCCGGATTTCCAGAAGGAAAAATTCTGTTCAGCGATTTTTTTTGTGCGCAATGAATACCAATTGGCATGATTTGGAATCTGTTTATGTAACGTGAAGTGGAAAAATGTGGTATTCGGTGATGATAAATCATGCGAATCCAATATACGGTGACAGCATGCGTATATTTTCTGATTGTATATATTTTTTTGCAATATTAAAATGCTAATCTGTGCTTCAAAACTTTAAGACAAGTATAATTATTTATGGAAAAAACTGTAACTTTTGCCTTTTCACTCACAAGAGCAAAAAAAAATATTCATGATATAAAATTTACATTTTTTATGTATAAATATGTAGGTATGCTTATGCTGTTTCTTTAAGTCTTTTCCAACTTCAATCGGGCTCTTTGAAAGTAAGAGTAAGTTCATAAATATTTTTATCAGATCTACATATTTTCGATAAGTCAACTGGTACACTTTTTTTTAAATGTATAGGCATAATATATACGTACGTATCTAAATATACTCAATAAAATAACTGTCAACGAAAAACCCAATTCTTAAAATACAGAATAAATAAAATAAACTTTACAATATTCCTTAATCATACGAATGGGGCCTTGTTTGAAAAAAAATCTAAATTAACATTATTATTACATAAAAGTTATGAAAAATAATATATAGTATTTGATTCTAATTAAAATAAATTTTGCTTTATTGTAAAGCCATAACTGTTACTGTACGAATATTTGCAAATTTAAAAAAATATAAAACAGTACATATTACAAATTAGAAGGAAAACTAATCTTATTAAATTTTACCAATACTGATTATTATGATTTTCGTTTTATAAAAAAATACATATCACGAATTTAATTTGCCATCCTTAATATTGTTTAACCTCTGCAGGAATATTTCAATGGATTTTTTAATGTAATTTCGTAATTCAAAAATAATATTTTTTTTCTGATGACATACATATAAAAGCATTTTCATTTATTATCTATGTAAAAGTCTGAATTTGGGATTAAAAAATTTAATAATGACATATAATTAGTATTTCAAATTTAAATATGTTTTGTTATGCTTCTGGATAGCTTGACCAAATAAATTATTCACACAAAACCACAGAGGAAATTGAACCCTGCATTAAACTGAAAGATAGTCTAATCAATTGCTGAAACCAGCCATTCGCCAATTAGCCATCGTACGGATGAAACAATTAAATTTGGCATAGGATAATCCGGGTCCGTGTAACAGTGCCGCATCGGGGCGCGTGCACACTTTCCAATCCAATCTCCTGGCAAACGGAGTTTATCAGCAAAGTATTATTGTATTCAACACCCGGTGAGTCTGAGCCGCTAATTACCAGTTTGGCAGTAGAGGGGCTCGTTGAATACGAGGCCAGGGCGCAATTGAGAGGGGTTGTTAATTAAATCGGTGCAGGTTTTGCCCACCTCTGAAATATATACTAATTAAACGTGCAAACCCTATTCAGCAGGGTCATTGTGCACTTGGCTAAAAAAAGTTGAATGCGAGCAAGTAGACCGTGATGTTGGTACAAAATTTCTCTATTGAGATCATTGCATATAACTTCTAGTATCTATAAGCATTCAAGAAAAATCATCATAAGTTCTATGATAATCTACATACATTTCTAGAAAATTACTCTACAATACTCTGATATTAACTCGCAATAAAACACGTGGTCGATGAATAATATTTATTTATACAAAGTTTTTTATGGACAAAGTGAAAAATGCTTAACAAGGTAATATATAATGGAGTTAACTATGATATCAAGGCTCATGATAACATGATTATTATTTTATTTACAAAGTGATGCTGTATATTTTTAAAATTTATTTAATTTTATCACTTTTTGGTGCATATCCGTTTTTTCTAAATGTATCCTAATTACAAAAAAAAATTATATAATATTAAGCAACGAAAAAAAGTAATAATTATTTTAAGATTAAAACTGTACATTAGTAATAGATATCAAGTGAAAAAATGTGTAAAATAATATTCCAATATTACACTAATTAGATTATTGGTCCATAATAATACAGCTTAATTAGATGCGTAATCCCGATGATTAATTAATTGGTCAATTGTTCAGTTTATATGCAAATTGCGAGTTGCGAAATCAATTTCATTAAAATACATCGAACCGTTTTAAACAAACAATTGACTGATTATTGCCTTTCAAATATTATCGCCAAACAAAACTCAGATCGTTAACACCATAATTAAAAAAACTCATTTTTTACAAAAAAAACCCTGTCCACTAAAATGACCTAATACTTATTTATTTTAACATGGTTCCCAAAAACAAAATATTTATTTATTTATTTTTAATTTTGTGCGTTGTTACGTCCCTGTGTTCATTGTTGCAAAATGATTTAATTTGATGTCACAATAGCCAATAACCAATCGGTAAAAAAGGAAACAAAAAGTAAAATTTATCAATTTCTAGTTGCTTTAATTTAGAGAGCTTGCAAATTAATAATAATTTGATGTTTTTTTATATTAAAATTAAACAAACAACTTACAATCGTAATATTTCATTACTTTTTAAAATTGATAAAGTATTTATTTTTTTTTTTTTTAATTTTAAACATCGACTGGTAATTTGGACGTAGAGTATCGCAGTTGATTAATCAAGTTTTCACCATTCAACCTGTTTCGACACTTGTGTATATCATCCCTTCGAACGAGACTTTCATATCAATGCTTGATTGCAATTCCATATGCTCCATTTGAAGGCGCGAATTTGAAATTTATATCAAATATTGTTAAGAACATCGTTGAATTTTTCTCATGTCTTTGCAAGTATGAAAATCTGTCATCGAATACGATAATTAATTATATGGCTTAATTAGCATATTTTCAAAAAATATATAATATCTCTATTAACCCTTTAAGTGTTTAGTACGGCTGAGACACGGGCAGAGATTCAGGTATAAATAATGTTAAGTACGGCTGGGACACGGCCAGAGCTCATTCGTTATTTGACCACTGCACCGCATTGCGCTAAATTTGTATTTAGGAATTTCTAAACCTTTTGTAAAAGTGTCATAAAAAAATAAATTATAAAATATTATATAAATATGTTATTCCATATTTTGGATAAAATTATTTGGAATGCATACATAATGCAAATCGAAAAATAAACACTAAAAGAATATGAAAAGAAATGAGGTATTATTGATACAAATTCAATGTGGGAACCATGCTTCTAAATTTACCATACTCAACTGAATTTTTTAATAAAATGTTTTAAAAAATACAATCTTTTTTAAATCTAATAACATTTAAAACAAAATTAGTGAATAAAAAAAGACAATATTTTAGGTATAGTAAATATTATTTTTATTAAACTGTCAAAGGGTTAAAGTCATTTGACTAATAGTTTAAAATAAATGACATTCTTTATTAGAGTTTGTTTTTTATAAGGCTTAAATTTTCTTACAAACGTTATTACATTATCACAACATACTGAAATCAATTTATTTTCACCCTCTAGGCTCTGCTTTAATTAGTTTAATTTCGTTGATACAATTGTTAAAATATGTAAATTTAGAACCCCATTGTTTATAGTAAAATATAGATATGTATATGATTTTTTCTATTATAAAATATCGAGTTTTAACTTTTAGTTTTCAAAATCTTAATAAATAAACACCACTCTATAAACGAATGTCTGCCGCCACCATGCACCACACAGGTAATAATTTCGACTCTCACCAAATAAATAATATGTTTAAATTATTATGATTAACGTATACGGGATTTTTCTTTAATTTATCCATAAGCAAATACAACATATATAGAAAGTTAGAAACCTCGAAATAGCACCACAAAACATTAAATTGGGCAACAAATGGCCTTCGGGCTACCATTTGCCAATTACTGTTTTAACACATTAGCTGTATCATTAGTATTTTTTTAATGAAATGTATGAATAATATTTAGCCAAAAATATACATTGGGTTTTCATTATTAATTTTTTATACCCCAATGTTGTTGTTTTTTTTTATAAAATAGTCCAATTGTTTTAATTTGGGGAATCAATCTTTAATTATTTATGAATTCAAACATTTTTCACGGTTATTGATTGTACATATCTACCATCCAAAAACAAGTTAGGTGAAATAAAAAAAATCTTAAAATGGTAGATGGATATCTGTTGTATACGTTTTGACATTGATGATGGATTCATCAGAAGCTACATTATTTTCCCTTGGCTACTCTCTCTTATTATCTAATCTGATGTACTGTGGATGACATGTACGATGAAATATGGTGACAGCTTTCATGCGCCCTTTCCCAGCTTAGTATTACGTTGTCATGACTATCATTCATCCGGAAGAAAGGGTCAGCAATTCACTATTAGCATCCGAATAAACAAATATATAAAAAAATAAATCGAACGCACATGTTTTCATTCACGTCGTGGCCAATCAATCGATTGACAACCCGAACACCTAAAATATAACGTAATCTGATATCCTAGTCGTGTGTGACCTTTTACCGCCACTATACTTGAGGCCTGGATGACATGTGAACTAGACTACTCACTTAGGCATGGCGTGAGCTTTCATATCGGGCTCCGATTTCGTTCTCACTATGATTAGTTATTTCTAATTAATGGACATGCTATGAATCTCGTTTTATGATATGATAATATGGTAACATCATACGATATCATATATGTGAAGAGGCGTCCTAATCACTTAAGTTTGGTAATTAAAATGAAATAACGAAATTTGAACTGTAGTATAAATATAACAACAATATACATAGATACAAATTAATTAGAAAAGTAGTATTATAATTTATTAGTATTTATTGGAGTATAAAATAAATTAATAAAAGTGCATAAAAAAATCTGAACATTTTAGTATGTACATAAATATGTGAGATAGGAAAATCATTATCCATTACACTTCAGTCTCGAGGGAAATAATTTATATACACATAAAATACGGTATTTCCACTATTTAAATATTTATATTATTTTAAAGAGGTAAAATTTGATTATACAAATGTGCCCTTCGCCGAAAAATAACAAAGCTCTCATCTTTAAATTCAATTTTTCATTAAGCCAAAGTTATTACTTTCAATCGCCAATAACGGGAATAATATATAAAGTATTTTTCCGATTTGCAACATAAATATGAATGATGATGATGGCAATGGGAATGGCGACATTACAAACTGGCGAATGCTGCAATTTGGCAACGCAGAAAAATGGGCCGACGGTCTTCACCAGCCTACCAATCTTTACGATCGCAATAAAAAGATTTGTAGGACATATTTTTTGGCAAAAAAAACTAAGGGGTTGAAAATACTTCTTCGCGGAAATTCGGCGCGGGTTACGACAAACTTTGTACATATAAAATATATTTATTTTTTGCCACCTCCTTGTAAGCAGTAGCTGCCAAACCCCTCGAGAATAAGTATTGGCGCTTACTTTTAATATAAAAACTTATATTTTTGAAATTATTATCGATTCCTATATTTAACTATGTTCTCAATAGTATAAACTTATATATGAATCGAGTGTTATTTTTTTTTTTGATTATTGAAACGGCTTTTCAGTTAATGTTATTGATTCAGTTAGCTTATTGAGCGTCGTCACCCGTTAACTTGGCACACAATGGCACAGTGTGCCGATGGCACGGCTCTAATAACGAGCCAGACGAGGATGTAGTGCTCGAGTGCATTCTGATTTGGCTCAGGTTTTGCCTTAACTTTCTATATAAATCACAACAAAGGATACTTTCCAGTTCGGCGAGAGTGCTTAAGCCGACAAAAGTTTTTGTATGATTTACTCATATGTGCGGCTCTTTATGGACAAGTGGTTATTCCGGAATTATATGTTTTAATAAAAATAAATTAAATTCAGTTCTAGAGTTGAGAGAAATAACGCATTAGAAAATTGATTAAAATTCGATGATAAAAAATGTAAAAAAGATGACCAGGAAATATAAATGCATCCTATATTTTCAACAATAGTCATACATTTGGTAAAAAAATATTATTTTTTATGGTCAGTAATCTCACTCAGAATATTTTTAATATGATATTGGTGCAATAATTAAAATAATTATTTATTGTTCTGCTCTGTTTTACATATAAATATTCATTGCGTTTTGAGTTTTGCTTTTGAATCACCTAAACAATTATAGAAACAGAGAGAGATCGAACGTAAATAAAAAATGATCGCGATAAGCGAAATTTTGCGAACAACAGGGGATTTATAAAGAAGCATTTTAAAATCCTAAAAAATACTTTATTTATGCAATAAACATTATTAAACACAATTCATTTATCTTGTTCCACGTTGCAAAAGGAACCTAGATTTCCTTGTTTGGCCAAACTGGTAAATTGTTTTTTGAATGACTATTCATGGCAAGAAGGGTTTCTGATTTAAAAATGATTTCAATTTAATTATGTGTATGCATTTGCGCCGAGAAGAATGGTTAAATGATCCTTTGCTTCTTTAAACCCAGAAACAGTATTTTCCTCTATAACAATTAACATACGTCGCATTCATTGCCGAAAGAGTTTCGCATACATTATGAGTTGAATTTCATGAATAATTTCGGAATTACAAAGGACTATTTTTCAGCAACCCCTGTACTAGCGGATTTACCAATCATTTTAGGGCTATGTAAGTTTTATGATTTTCTTATCCGATCAAAACCAACCTTTGCTTGCTTTGAAAACTTTTTCTCCTACATGTTTTTTATCAAATTTTCTATAATTATCATCAAAGAACTGATGATCGAACGTAACGCCGCCATATGTAAAAGGCATATAGAACAAACTCTCAAAAGCATATATTAATTAATTATTATAACTTGAATTTTAATAACGATTAAGAAGTGGAAAAGATAAATGATATTATTGTGCAATTTGCTATTTTTAATATAAAGACGTAATTAAACTTCTGGAAAATAATGTTACGGAACTCACAAATTAATATTTGATTGAGATCGGGAAAATATGAGAAAGAGAAAATATTTAAAGGAGTACAATATAAGTAGTAGTGATTAAAATACACTAAAATAATTTATTAATATTTTAATTAGCATGTATACATATTATGATATGGATAAAAATCATTTTTTTAATTTGACGATAACCACAAGCCCGGCAGTGCGAGATTTACACAGAAACCACAAGAAGTGCCAAATACTGCAGCGAGTGACTAGTTCGCCATTTCAAATGCAATATGGCGGCCAATGGCGCATGTGACGTACAAAATGGCAGTTTGCTTTGTGGTCGACGTTTGTCAGTGTTGCCGTCACGTGCTACGTCCATCCGCCAACCAACAGTTTACGCCCGATTTCGTCAAATACACGTTGATGGGGCGAATTGCAAAAAAAATTGTTAAAATATATGATAATCTGCGTATGTGCCATACCGCAGAGTAGACTAGTGAAGCATATTGTAAAATCGGTACGACGTGAGATACAAAAGGGCCATTGTCCGACTGCTAAATGCCACTGAACAGAAAAGTTATTTTAAACGTGTATGAAAAAAGATAAAACGAAATTGTTATAAATTCGATGCCCAATTTTATTTCTTATTTTCCATTTTTTTAAGAGTCGAGGACTATCCATTATTTTTTCTACATTGCCGAATACTTTTATTATCATGGCCGTCGTTAGTATTATATACAATTAGTATTTTGCATGGAATTTAATATTCTGTTAATTTCAGTAACCGGATAAACAACAAAGATTTGCGATTCTTATAAACACAAAATTATGTATTCCCATAAAATTACCACCAACTTTAATGTTTCGTGGTAAAGAACAAAACTAATTTAAATATTATACTTAATGGGGGTATTAAAGTTAAAAAGTGTCTTCCTGCTCGGGGTAGAGACAATAATTTTGTAGCGTTTTCATACCTCGATTATACCTTCGTTACCATACTTTTTTATCACCAATTCGAAACGCAATGTGCGCAATAATAAAACTTGAAATGGATTCTATTGTTCGCATTCGGTACTATCGCTTATTTCATTTCCAGACTATTTGTGAAGGACAAAAAAAGGTTTCAGCCACTTAACTGTCCCCTCTTAACTGCCTAAATAAGTAACGAAGACAACGGATACTTACTAACTACCTTGGTTACGGATCTCGTTCAGTTTTCCCGATAACTTATCTGATGGAACTTGCTCCCTCACCCTCATTTTCTTTTTTCCCCTAAAAGGACAATAAAAGTACGTATTTAACTTCCGGCCCAACTTTATCCATTGAGATTGTCAGATAACCTCGTATGTCCTAATGCCACGATCTCTCTATTACATCGAAAGAGATAATCTAAAAGATCGCCATTTTTTTATTGCACCGACACACGCAAATCAACAATTAAGAATTCTATAAAAATAACGTATATTAAAATTTTATTGATAATATTCTTTATTTCTATTTGAAATATTTTTTATACAAAATAATACATTATTATTAATACAATAAAACTTTAATATATATTGAATTTCAGGTTATAACGTCGTTTGCAGGTTATTTTACTTAATTCGAGTATAAAGTTTCCAAACTTCTTCAAACGGACCCCGGGCGGCTTTTAATCGTCCGTGTCCGGCTAAGTAAATTGCCTAAAAAGTCGTCAAATTTCATCTTAAACTTTGAAATAAAACTTCTTCCACCTTTGTAGATTCGGACGAGTTTAATATGCACGCTTCGTTTTAATTAATTGCTTCCTGATGTTCACGAAAAAAGTTTTCGCCCACGAGCGGTTGAAAAATTCGAAAAACTTCAAGATTAGAGACGATTTCCGTGATTTCGCTGATAAATTTTAGATTTTAACAGAGACCATTGTCTGTCTTATTTGTATGGGTGCTCTGAAAACGCGTATATTCAGGTCAATTGATAGATGTGTCGTGTCGTAAAGTTTGCGAGATAAAATGCTGGATTTGGTCCGGATGGGATGGGATGCTTTCAGGCGGATTGGAGTATTTCAAGTCCAAAATCTCGTATTGTCCCGGAATGAGGATTGTTTTAAAACATGTTGATTGGATGGGAATTGTTAAAAACGTCGAATGGAATTACTGTTGTCTGTGCTACATAAACAACAGCTTACAAAAGCAAAATTCATTGACTAGCAGATTGGGGAAAATTCCAGAGCTGTAAGTAATTGAATGACCCGAAGTATACAAAATTTATAGTATCATTTTTTTTATAGTATCATTTTTTAAACTGGTAAATGATGAATTCTAGAGTATGCTTCATTATAATGCTGAATTACATCAAATGGACCAAAAGGCATTGTACAATAGTAATTTCTCTTTTGCACAATGTATTAATTGCTGGCATAATATATGTATTTAGTTTGCAATATATTACGAAATAATAATATGTAATTTTAGAAATATGCACGGTTGCGTGTATTTTATTTAGACTATAAGATTTTATGAGTTAGTTGGTAAATAATTGCATTAGGTTCTTTTTAACAGAAATGAATTGATACTAATAAAAACATTTAGAATGACTAAAAAAAATATTAATAAAGAATGTAATCGAGTTTTGTCTTTTTTAATAGTCTTCTTAATCATTCAATTAATAATCCGAAATTTGCGAAAGTATTACAGCATAAGATTATTGACGGCCAAACACCAAAAACACCATGATTATGAATTAAATATAATTTATTTAATCGATATTCCACTGCGTTCTAACTATTGCGGCATTTCTCTGAGAGACAAAAATTCAATGATAGTTTCCGTTTTTGTTCTAAAATAGATATTTAAGAATTTCAAATCTAAATCAGTTGCTTTCGATTACACATATTCATATGTTGACGTTTTTCTTTATATTTATGATGAGAGGATAAAAAGAAATCTAGCAGTGAAAGGATTATTAGTTAATTATCATTTAGATGTATAAAGTCAATAAGTTAGAATGTTGGGTACCACAAAAACAGCAAACGACAAAAATAAAAATATTTGTTAGAGTATTGCAACTAGTCTTCTTCATAGGAATATAATCGAACATTTTCTGAAGAGAATCTCGCCGGCGATCAAAAATTGAAAACAAAAAAATATCCTAAGAAATAATTCCAGGAAAAAAGTTAAAAGAAAGGATAAAAAAAATATCAACTAAATGGAACAAACCTAAATATATCAATTACTAAAATTATTATATTATTTGTTAAATAAAAAACCACATTCCCGGCGGAGAGACACAAGAGACTTCAATGGTACAAGTCTCTGACGAGTGTTACGTTTTTTTGGTTGGCAACGAGGGGGTGTGCTTCATCGCCCACCACATCAGGGGTTCTGACTGTGCCCTCTCGTGGCATTTCACAAGTCGTTAGGCGCAAAACATAGCGCCGGACTCGTTACGTGACAAGTGCACCGGGCCCAACCCCACCTACAATATCGTCACTACATTTTGAAAAAATCGCAATCGTGACCCTGTTGAAATTCTGCACGAGGCAATGCTCTAGATTGGACTAAATTCGTCCGTAGTTACACAAAGAGTGGTTTGAAGACATATATATACTATTTTATTCCATGTGTTTAAGGTTCTTCCTCTAAATGTCGGAATAACTAACTAAATTTCCCAGAGTATGAAATTATAGATTTTACCAAAATTACCTGCCGTTTTTTTTATATATTAGTTTGTTAGAAGCATTAATAAAAAAACAACATATTTTAACCAATCATATAGTTTCCCCTCTGTATCTATTATAGTTTGTCATCTGGATAACAGCTTTTGAGTTCCGTCCAAAAGAAGTGAAATCTGTTGGTTAAGACGGATGTAACAGTAACTCTCACTCAAAGTCTCTAATTTTGTTGATGGTGTCTTTCGTTGAGTAAAGTTTCCCGTTGTTGGGGTGCTAGATGACTCCGCGCCTATTGACTGAGTTTCGTCATCAATCGTACTCAACATCGCGCCCATGGCGACAGAAGCGAATATTACATACATACATATATAACTACATTCTAACTCTTAGGCGGGTCTTTACCACCCGGAGAACACTATGCGATCTCCAGCAGAGTCACGTTTGTCTCAACCCTGATGACGGTCGTCCACCAGTAGTGGTCTATTACTGATGGACGTATTAGACCACTACTGGTGAATGGTCGTCCACCACGTTATCTAGGCTCTTTAAATACGGGTCAGGTCGTCAGCCACAAGCGTGGGAGTCGAGCTTGTCAACGTGCGGATTGTATCAATAATAATCAGACGAGACTAGGGCAATTCGTATTTAATTTACGGTCTGAGTATTATTATTTGCCTTTTTTTTCGAATTCTAATTTTTCACATTTTTTATTTAAATAAATATAATTACATTTCCCAGATCCATACATCCTGTATTCGGATTGGATAGAGCCTACTCCGTAGTAATCCTCGGCTTTGATATCAAAGCCAGAAGTGACAATCAAGTGGTTCCGTGTGTATTAGCAATGTACGTAGAGCGCCCTGTATCTCGTCACATGCCACAGCTTGAAACACTCGAGGCCCGCCTCCGCTTCTTTATGTGATGAATTCTCAATTCGCGAAATCTTCTCCTGAACCATACACTTGTTTCATGGTACGTCAATTTTCAATACGATTTGTATACCAGTAGATTAATAACGTACCAGATCGTAACCGTTACGCACTTATCGAACGGGCGCGGTTCATGGAATTTGTTCATTAAAATCAGTCATCCTCGAGAACCGAGCAGTTACAATGAACGTTGCAACTAATTTAAAAATAATATGTTGAAATAAATATATTTAATGCTCTTTATAATATTGTAGAAATTATCAAAGTTTACTATTTTTTCCATTTTTAAAATAATAGCATAATAACTAGAAACATATAAATTATATATTATTTTCAATTTAAAACAAAGAACACCAAATTAATATTTACCTTTAAATTGGAGGTTGAAAAATACGTAAATATTAAATACATAATGTAAATAAAAAAAATCCTAATAATTTTATTTCACTGTTTTTTTAATGGTTAATTTAAAAATCCATCAAACATAAGTACCAAAACGTGTATAAAAAGGTCAGGATTAATTATAAAACCCCAGGGCGCGAGAGCCGCCGTTTCAACGGATCGTTTAGATTTAAATTTCATCCAAATTTAATCTCATAATATCTTTCGCCTACTGTTTAATTTATAGTGCAAATCAATTATATCGCAAATTGCTATGATTAATTTTGTAATTATATCAGGCTGCGTATGTGTTCCAATTTGAATACATTTTCATATAATGCGCTAAATGTGAATATTGCGGATCGACAACAGAACAAATTGTGTCTTGATTTTGTGATTCAAATGACTTATATTTTAATTGAAAAAGATCACCGGTGTCGTAACCATAAGACAGTTCAGTAAGTAAAAGTTTCTCCATTTTTTCCCGGAAGGTTCCAGCACCTGCCGAATTCGTCATTTGATTGTTGGATCAGTGCAAAATTTACAACTGTCCCCCCCATTGGCCAAGTATAATTCTCAATGTCCCTTTGTGCCTGAAAGTTGTCCTCACTGCGAATAATAGCTTGTATCCTCAATTGGCCCTTTGGTTATATAATTGCGTTCCGCCGGTGTCAAATTTCGGCCATTGATTGAGTGCGGACTCGTCATCGGGGCCCCGATCAGCTTTGTACGAATAGTGACATAATCACAAGTTGTCAGACAACCGAGATGGATGTGGTAGAGACTTGATTGATTTTGCGAATCAATTAAACGCAATTTCTTGAAGCTAGGATAGCGTCTGTATGATTAGCGTCTGCGAAACAATTTGCCGCCGCCTCCCGTGATTGATTTCACGCATTGAATCACGTTTCGCAATACACTTTATATTAATAAATTAGACTTATGTGGAATTGAGTTAGCTCGTTGTGTTCTGAATTAAATTTTGATTAATTCTGCGAATTCAAAAGCCTTTGGAATAAATGTCGTTTCAATGTTGGTGAGCGATTAGTTTGAACTTATTTTGTCTTTCAATGTCTTAATAATACATAAATATTACATATATGTATGGGATATTTAAGTTCTTTTGACATGTTTTATTTTAATTTTCTTTGTATAATTGCCCTTAATTTATTTTGAAAATGCTACCGATATTGAATGCTCACTTTATTAATGACTATCGAATAAATTTCATATGTATTGGTGAGATCGGCGATTTTTACTATAGAAAAATGTGAAAAGTAAAAAGAATCGTTGAGTAAAAACAATAACTATTAAGATCTAAAAAAACATGAAAATTGCATTTTAGATATATTTCGAAGGTTGGAAAGAGTTCTGATACAAATCTATGATCATTAGGACCACCGTGTGCGAATGTATTGAGCTCTGTCCATTTTACACTTCGTCAATTAAATGTCCATGACTATGGTGAATATGATCTGGGCTACTTTGAAGGGGACACAATTCATATTTTGAAAAACAAATAAAGATTTTTAACAAAAAATTATAATTCATCCAATTTTTTTTATAAACCTTATATATACACAAAGAATACAATAAAATCTATTAAGTTATAGATACTAAAATAAAATATTTTTTTTTCTAAAATGTAAATAATAATCTATAATTGTATTAAACGACAGAGCTAGTATTTTTTTAGAATTATTTAATTTGATCAAAATCAGCATTTTATACAATAGCTTAATATTAGGATTTGGAACTATTTTTAAATTAACATCATAAAGTGATTCAGACTGAGAACTCTGATTATTCGAAAACAGTATTTGAATGAACATGAATTTTAGATATATATGTCAAATAAATGACATACGTACAACATTTAATGGAAAAAATTCTTAAAATTTTAACTTTGTATCCATTTACACCAACGTATAATTTCTAGATTAAGGAAGATTGGTTTTCAGAGTCTATATATTAAAAATATAATTACGAAATTTAGTGCAATTAACCATATAACTATGTAAGTGACAAAAAATCTCTCCTACGTAAAATCAGATCACAGTTAATGCCGTAGGTAATCACCGAATAAAATATGGTTGGACTACATCCAAAAAACACTGTTTATGTCGATTTATAGAGATTCTATCTCACAAAAAATTCTACCATTTTTATTACCAACTTTTTTTATCAATAACAATATCAGGATTCGATTTTCCCCGACTAGGCTTCGATTTTCGAGCCAAAAATACACTTAACTTCGATAACAAATAACTGTAGTGTAGTGGCGGAAAAATTACAGGTGTCACAGGGTAGATCTCCCGCCCCACTTTTCCGGCCCTCGCCTCGCCGAAGTTAACACGATTTGCAGTATCATGTTAATTTACCCATCAACTTCCTCCGGCGACAACTTATCGCTTAGTTTCCTAAATTTGATACCAAAATATATACTAATAACAATTAACATTCAAGGTACAACTTTATATTGGAAACAGCCTTTGCGCGCGCGTGCGTATAGATATTTAATTAATTTATAAATCTAACGCGGAAAATCTTTCAATAGCAATTTAGATAAGGACGCTTATATCTCTAAATAAACCTCTATTACACATATACGAACATTACAAATGTCAATATTTAAACGAGCGCGCATGCGATGATACGTCGAAGCTAATTACATCGTAGCTAATTGGGATAGCCGATATTTTAACGTTTAAGTAAACATTTACATCATACCCCCGGCAGACGGACGACGTAATAGGTTATTTGCATTTAATTATTGCAAATTTGAATAATTGGTTTGATTTGCGTTTTCGGTAAAAGGGTGTATATAAATAGTCGATAATATCAAAACGCGATTTGTTCGATCCCCTTTGCCTTTCTTTTACCTCTTCCTTTTACCTTTTGCGAATAACGCAGACATGCGTATATGTTGATACTTTTTTTTAATAATATATATCAGGTTGTTCGAAAATTAATTTTGTTTTTTTGTAGTATTTTGTAAAAGTAAAAAAGTAAAATATGCCGAAAATGCTGCTTTTCACTTTCCATATTTGAAAGGGTACCAACCAAAAACTACTGCGTGGAATCCATCGAACTTTTTCACAAACAAGCCTTGCTATATCAGCTGTCAAAATATATAATCATTATGCGGTTTAAGGGTGAAGTTAGCTGTGAAAAAATACAATTAAGTCCTCTGTTGAGAAAAACGAAATAACTTTCCGAACACCCCATTTTGGTGGGCGTTCACACAAATTAGATTAATCGACGATAGATATATCGGAACGGTCGCCAATAACTGTAAATTATTTTTCAAAACACTAATTTCGGATCTAATTTTCTTTGTCGCTCATAAATAATAGGCGTTATTATATTATAGAGAACGTTAACGCGAAATTTATTACGTCTTCATTTTGTCAAACGGAGAAACGTCCGCATTATCAAGAAAACTTTTCGCATTATCGTTGGGCGTTTTAAAGCGAACAACCTTTTTTAGTCATATTTCCCGGGAGATAAATAAATATTGCATTTTTCCTACGCGTCGCCGGAAATCGCGGCCGTCGCGGATAAGACGCAAGAAAAACAACTTCCGACCGACGTTCCGTATGTTAATATTTAGTTTTTGTTCGAAAGAGAAAACAAAGCCGACCCTCCCGACGCTTTCGCAGAAAATTGGTTCCGCGCGTCGCGGCCTCGCTCGCCCTCTTCCGACGGACAAAATAACTTTTCGTCCGAACCGGGAAAACCGGGAAAACGGTGGCGGCGATATCGCGATATTTGCTCGCCGTCTTCGGCTCGCGACGTCGACGGTTTTTTTGGGCGACGCAATTAAAACGATTATTTTCACAACGCGCGAGCTAATCGAACGGGACTCGGTAAGAAGTATTTTTCGTTATCTATCAGCGGGACTCTCGACCCTCGGTCGAAACGGACCGGAAAATTGACGAATTCGATAAAATCCCCCCTCTCGAAACTAAATTGAAACCTTTTTAAAGGAAACGAGCATAATCGATCGAAGCGGATTTGTTCGGCGCGCCCGGCTAGATATGACGACTCGAAATTTAATGTTCCTCAATTAAAGTCTACTTTTCGTTTTTAAATATGAAAGAGGTGCTCGACGAAAATGTTGATTATTTTATATCGTCCTTTTCGACGGTCGGTCGCGTTTTCTTCGTCGATTTGTTTATACGTATTTCTTTCGTTATCGGTCGGCGGATATCTACGTCATAACTTTGTGGATTTGGGCCGGATTAGCAGTTTTTACGAAATTGCGCATTTTTACGTCTATTTGGCATCATCAGAAAGGGTTCAAATAATTTAGAAGGTGAAATTTTAATCTAAAAAATAACCTTCGAAACGAGGGATGCGTCAAAGCGTTACAGATCGAAGTCGAAGCAGATCCGATCGAACGCATTCTACAACTGGCATAAACGGACGAATCCTCTTGATCTAATTTGCGAGAACATTAAAAATAACCGCCAAGATTCATAAACGGGGCGGGGGAGACCCTGTCGTTTAAGCGATTGAAGCAAATCCGCCCGCGTTCAAGCGGGTCGAGAAGTATTAAAATTAGGAAAACTCGTTTGTTTCAATATCTCGGGACCGAAAACGAAGGGCGTTATGTCCACGAACTAACGTCGCGAACGCGGGGACTTTCCAAAGAGGAATGTCCTACCGATAACGCTAAAACTGAATTTAACGGCAAAAAAGGATTTTTTGATCGTAAAAGAATTATTTATTATAAAATTAAATATGGCCAAAATATAACTACACAGTTCTATCGCGATGAGCCGGAACGATTAAAATAAACGATAAGTTTTAAGAAGACCCGGAATGTTCAATAGAGAAGAGACATTTTTAAAGCGCCAACGCGAAACTTCCACCGGCTAAAATTGCTCCGGATAAAAATTAACGAAATAAAAACGGAACGCAATTATTTATTCGTCGCGATTGCCCGGGTTCGCTCCGTCGGATTTATATAAATCGAGGATATCGAAGGAGCGAAAGCGAGCCTCGACGTCTATTTTTCGTCCGAATCAAAATATTTTTATGAAAATGGTATATTCAAATTATTAAAAATACCAAAGAACGCCACGGCACTCGAGAGAATATATAATTAATACTTTAAACAGAAAACGGCCTTTCGGTTAGGTTTTTATTTAAAAATACGATATTAAACCTTTCCACTCCGAAGGGGCATAACTGTTGGCCCAAGGGAGTTTGGTAGGCAGCTCTGAAGGCCGGCAGTTATGGCCCAAAGACGGAATAAGTTTATGCGTCGATTTCAATGGGACGCAGCTAAATTTTACGAAATATTATTGCTTCTAAGGATCGGGAAGGGTTGCGAAATGTGAAGAAGCCCGACATTTTTTTAATTAAATTTATAGTTTACGCGTAATTCTCAGAAATATATTTGCATTTATCGATATATTTCATATGCCAATATTTTTGGAGCAGGCAGTCGGTTTCTTGATATCGGAAAGTTGTCCGAGGCTGTGCCCTATGGCCCTATTTTTGTATTGTGGAACTATTATTTTTGTTAATTCCATTACATTCATAATTATTTGATAAAAATAGTGAAACAGTAAAATCAGTGAAATAGTGTTTATAATTAAATAATAAACTATGGAAAATAATAAAAATAATGAAACTTTTGTTTTCAAATTCAATGATACTTTTGACAATGATTATTTCGATATTAGTGATGATTCTACGTTTGATAATGTTAAATATAATAGCGATGATTGTAAAAGTTAACGAATGATTATTAATAGCACATTCATTTAGAATTGTGAAAAGTTGACAAAAAATTATGGAAATAGTGATGATATAGACAAGAGGTTCCCAATCTTTTTAGGTTTACGCCTCCCTTAAATACGTCAGATTTTTTCGCGGCTCCCTTAATATATCAGATTTTTTTCAAAATTTTGACCTTCTTGAGAAAAGCGAGCGCAAGAAGATGGCGCAAAAATTTCGAGAATTGTGAATTCCAACAAATTTGTAGAATTTTTTAATTGAAAATCGCGCGACGCCCTTATGACGACACCGCTGCTCTCTGGGGAGCCGGGGCTCACACTTTGGGAATCACTGATATAGACATTGGCGAAGGCAATTCGTTCGGCAACGAAACAGATAGTGGAAGGGAAATCGTCCTTCACAAACAAAAGAAAGTTGCATACTCTAGCGATGACAGACAACGAAAAGAATTCAACATTCATTAATCCCACGTCATCGAGAATTTCTAATTTGTCAAAAAATTCGTACCCTTGTCTAATAAGTTTTCACAAAAAATAATTCATTTGATTATCGGCGATAGAATAGTAGGGTCAAATATTCTAACCAATCGTTTGGAACCTATTGATTATTAGAACCTATAGAAAATAAGCTAAAAAGAAACTAAAAACCACTGACTCGTGTGCAATTTGTAGATAGACTAGTTATTCAACTGGTTGGAAGTCACAGGGAAAGATTAATAAAAAAAGAGATAGACATTCAGTAGATCCAGGGCAGCGATTAAATCGCGTCAATCTACATATGTTAGTGATTGATAAACAAAAGTAGGATAGGGATTGCATCGTTTGCGGTTCTGATAGAAAATGAAAGCAAATATTTCCTATTATATGCATAATTTATAATTGTTATTATATCATAATAAAAATGTGAATATAATTATTTTTATTTAAGTAATAAATTATCAAATATTTTTATCAAAGGGAACCAAAATTTCATAATCACGGTCATACACATTTAAATGAACGCGTATCATAATTACCAGACGGGGTGCCAAAACTAATGAACCGAGTTTTTTAATTTTTAATTTGTAAAAAATGATTTAATCACAAATCAAATACAATATTATAGAAGTTACCGTCGTCTATTGAGAAATTTTAAAACGTCCGCTTTTATCGTGCGTTCGCAATTCGCATCGAAGGAGTTCGACGACGAGCGATTTATTTTTTGAATCGAAGCGGTCGGCCGTCGCCGTTAAATTAGTTGTGTTAACGATGTGTTTGCTTGTCTCGCAGGCGCGGACGGCATGAGCGGGAAAGGGAGGGGCTGAGGCAGCATGGGCCGCGGCGATGGCGGCGGGCGGCGCTGAGCGCGCGCCGAGCGATGCGCTGGCGGCGATGAGGCTGGCGGCGGCGCGCGCGATGGCGCTGTTCGCTCGTGTGGTTTGCGCACGCGCCGCCGACTGCGGCAGGCGCCAGCGGCGCAGCGGCGCGCGGACCACGGGGCAGCGGCGGCGCAGGAACCGACCGCCCTCGCCCCCCTCACCCCCCTCGCCGACCGAGACCTCGTGGAGACCCACGACGTCACGGTGCAGACCGACTTCGAGGACGACGACTGCTTTCCCTACGAGGGGTGCGAGATAGCCTCGGCGACGACGCACGGTAAGAAAACGACGACATCGGCAGTGGCATTTTAGAACCGATCGTAGAGGTCACCACAGCCCCCCACTTTTTTTAAAAATTTTATTTTTTGAACTGTAGGGATTAACCCAACGGACGAGTTAATCTGACTCCGACTGTTGTAAATATTTTACTTTTATTGACTGATTATACCCTCATAAATTTAAACGGTAAATATTGCCGTAATCGCGTTCAGCTCTTTGCGGTGACGCAGTAGCGGCGATCCAATGGCCGCTGCCGTGGCCGTTCTCTAGCACTCTAGCTGACTACCTGTATGGCGACGAAGCGATGTCCGCCGAGTTTGAAGATGTCCGACGTGTTCGGGCTTGGTGCGCGGCTTCTCCGATGTCGTCTCACAACGAAGATGGCCTTCGGAATGCAGAATCGCTGTTTTAGCGGGAGCAAAAGTTCAGCGGTTTGCAGCTTTGATAAATCGGATTCTTCGTCGTGGGAGTATGCGTCCGACGACCCGGGCTCCAGTCGGGACTTTCGTCCGCCCAAGCCTCGAAGTCCAGGATGGCTTCGACTCGGAGTGAGGCTCCGATCCTCTCCGGTATTTATTGTTTGGTCGCCCAATTTTATAAGCGCGGACACCACCCCTTTCCCCTCCTGACGCGGTAGTTTCCGTCTGCGTCTAGTCGTATTTTATTAGCGTCTAAACGATGGCTTGTTTTTTGCGATTTTGGCATACGTTGCATTTTTGACATTTACGAAAATGCACGTCCCTAAACTGTTTTTTTTACTTGGAATTTCGGAATTAAATATCCAGATGCCGAGCCGCAGAAACTATTCTCCGGGCTGCAAACAGTACGCCAAAAAAGGAACTTCTTTACTGTCTCAACTTACCTGGACGGACTGCGAGTTCGGAGATATTCGATGCTCTCGACGAGGATTTCCAAGAGTCCAGCTTAGCAGCTTAGAAGCAAATGCGTCGTCTGTGCAAAAAGTGTGCACAGACGGCGCTGCAAGCGTGACTGGACATCTCGCAGGTGTAGTCGCAGGAATAAAGACTGTTGCCCATCCAGATATGTTGTCCCCTCGCCGTATCGTTCACCGAGAGCATCTAGCTGCAAATAAGGTCTCTCCAGAGCTAAACACAGTGGCGAACGACGCAGGGAAGATCATAAATGAAATTCGTAGTCGATCCATGAACTTGAGACTGTTCGAGTTACTGTTCGAGAATGTGGACTCGCAACATCGTCATCTACTTCTCCGTGCATAAGCGAGGTGGCTATCGAGAGGAAAGGTTCTTTCGCGTCTCTTTGAATTAAGGAAAGAAGCAAAACATTTTACGAGAGAAAGAAACTCCGCCCTCCTAGTACATCTTTTACAATGGACGAGTAAAACTCGCATATATGGCTGACATATTTAGTCTACTCGATGACCTTGATCTTTCTCTCCGAGGGTTTTGTGCAAATATTTTTAAATTGAGAAATAAGGTCGACGCATTTAAAAAGAAGCTAATTCTTTGGGATCGGTGTGTCCAAGTGGAGGATTTAGAAATGGTTCTTCTTTAGCAAGAATTTTTAATTGCCGCTGACGCCGACAGAAAAGGTGTTTTAAATGCAATAAGTCAACATATGAAGGCATTGGTCTTAAAATTTACTCATTATTATCCCGAAAATGAGGATCCTCTTCAAGAAAACCTTTGGATTAAAATTCGCGGAGAACATAACTGCATGTACTCTTACGAGTAGATAAGAACAATTAATAGAGTTGTCTTCGGATGTCACTCTGATATTCAGACCCAAAACATTAACAATACCTCAGCTTTGGATATCAGTGGAAGATGAATATCCATCTTTAAGCTGTAAAGCTATAAATTTATTATTGTCATTTTCAACAACCTATTAATGGGAAAAAGCATTTTGATTCATGTCCTCAATAATATCGAAACAAAAAAATTGACTGGACACTTCGCCTGTCAGAGACAGCACTGCCGCCAAAAATTTCCAATATATTAGCAAAAATTCAACAGCAAATTTCGCATTGTTTTTTGAGTCGCGCATCATTCGATCTACGTTTTCCACATCGCATAACCTTAACAGACGCGGAAATGATGCGCGCCCTCGACGACGTCTCGCCGCCGACCGAGTTCTCGCGGCGCATGTCGCTGGGACGTTTCGCAGTTGTTCCGGATGCGAGCGGGAAAAAACGTCGCACCCGCGGCAACGGAGGCGAATATTGTTTTTCTTATTTTTTTTCGCAATTACGAAAGATAAAGATTGATGCTTATTCATTATAATTATTCTTTATTTTTTTTAGATGAATTCGAAACGTTTGCGACGCGAAGGATTTATATTAAAAGAGTTATTCGACAAAAACGGGGTTCCAAATAGACCATGACGGCGCGACTAGAGCAGAAAAATTTCAACGTATTAATTTGTATCGCTTTAACTTTTGGTACTTTTTTATTAGTTTGTTCTGACTTTACGAGTATTTATTTTTTTAGAAAAATTCGTAGGCCCCTAATTGTCGAGGACCTCGATCCCTTGCGTCGTTTCGCCTCGAGGTAGCCGCGCGCCCGATAAGGAGCGCAATTCGATATGAAATAACGTCTGTTGCCCCTCGTTCTCGAAAACGTATCGGTATTACTTCCTAATATTCTTTCTTTAGCTTTAAAAATAATGAAAACCGATTGCCTGTGGAAAAAATATCGATAGGACACAAGTGACAATCGGCGTCGTTCCACAAGATTTTGACTCGACATATATATATTAAATTAAAACGATTAATTTCCCGATAATTGTGCGTTTTACAATATGTTGTTAAAGTCGCCTAAAAGATTATTTAATGTCTAAAATCATGAAGGCTCCTAAATGCAGAAGGCCCCGGGGGCCTCCGGAATCTCGAGACCGGATCGGACCATCCATCCGATCTTTACATACTTTTACAAACACGCGCGTCAATGCAATCTTGTGAACATATGTGACATTGTACTCATATTACATAACTTAAATAACGAAATAATTTAAATAACAAAAGCCGGAAAAGGATCTACAATTTTTTAATTGAATCGAAACAAAAAAATCGTGAATCAAATCCTTGTATTATATCGTACTAATTTGTAAACGAACTCGACTTCGATACATTTATTGTAGTCGACCGCGTACAAATAATACTCGAACTTTGTCGAAAATTTTATGACACCGCATTCATAGCGATTATTTTGACGATAGCGGACGTAATAAAGTTTACTTTCAATTCGCACATTACCTTAATAATATCAGAAATTAAACGTTGTTTTATTATTTATTTGACAAATAGCATTTAAGTAAATTTCAAAGCGAAGATCGCCTTTATAAAGATTCGATTAAGATTTCAAAGTCGCAGGGGGAGAATGGGTTGAAATGCTCGCGTTCACCCCCCGGCCTGAATCGTAAAGAATTTCTAGAATTCATAGATTTCGCCGGGTATCTTAGCTCGGTCGCAGTTGATTCAGAAATTCGGATTGTAACGGATTGTAAGATTCATATCGCCATTTCGAAAAATTGTAGAGTGCTCGACGTAAACGTCGTTAGGCTCATTTTTTTTTATTAAATTTACGTGGGATATATTTAATTTTTATTTTAGATTTTAATTTGATAATCCCTTAGAAGTGCTCTAACTCTTTTCTAACGCTAGACGTCGAAGAAATTGTTGTCGCGACAATTTCCCGAGTTGCCGTTCCTCATAAATCGAATTACGTCGTATTTAAAGTTTCGACGTCGTCTTTTTACTAGTGCGTGAAAGCAAATATAAATATATGCACATACATAATATTAATAAATAAATAAATATTTATTCTTCGTTGAACCGTTTCAATATGCACGCAAATTGGGCAAAACTAAACAAAACTGTGATTGCAAAGTGTATCGAACGAAGAAAAGAAAAGAATGATTTTTTTTTAAGAGAAAACTTCTTCGTCCTTCAGACCTATTGCGAAAGTTGCAAGGTGCGCTCGACGGAATATAAAATTAGCGAAATACTTTTAGACCTTGAGTAAATAAATGAGCAAGCGATTATCGTTGTGTTTGTCACAATGTTTGAACTCGCTCGAAACGTTTTATTTGCACTATAAATAATTAATTTTCGCAAAAGCTAATGCTTAATCGTGAGCTCGGATTTATTACGCAGATCGAGCGATAAATAACGAATTTAATTTAACGTAAAACGGATATCCTAGCGGAGATATTGGTGTGATATTAAGGAAACATTTATTTAATTAGCGAGTATCTGCCTATATTTTACGGCGGGTAAAAGGAAAATTTATTTAGACGCTGCGGAAATACCGGCAAATGTGTTTCATTATTGTATTGCAGACGTAATGAATGCTAGAATTTCTAAAAAAATAATGAATTCAAAATGAAAAAAATACATTTCTTTGTATTAACAATGAAATCTAAAATTTTACCTAAAAACGATTATTTTTAAAAGCTATATAGTTCTTTTAGCTATATAGTTCTAGGTATGTAGTATATATGTATGTATGCGTAGAATTGTTTATGCGGACATCGATATATTGTTTTACGTTTTATTAAAAACAATATATGCTGGACGAAAACATATCTGGCGGAAATAATTTATTCGAAGCTGCATTCTTCATAATTAAAATAGTGTTCATATTTGTCCATCTTCGAAAAACAAGAAGTGCACTATTAATAATAATGATAAAATATACACAACTCCAATAAATCTTTCATTTTAGCATGCTAAATGTAGAGAAAAAAATATTTATCTAATTTAGTGACTGCTAAAATCACACATATTATGGCGTAATTCCTCGACGCGAGGATATCTCTGACAATGGACATGTTTCGGACTATTTCTCACGCTCCCACTGCCCTCGAGGTGAGAAGGGTTTCCGACAAAGGTCCGGCGCCCCCGAGGACGCCCTGGACGCGTCACACCGAGGACGCATTATCTCGTCAGGTTGTCGTCGATGATGTGATCGCTGGTGCGACAGGGCACGTACACTTTCTCCCCACCATTTCCGCACTCCGCGCCCTCTCGACTATTTTCCTTAACGAACTCGTCACCAATTTGCATACATTTAATTAACCCTCGAAGGCTGCAGTGTTCCGACTGCGATAGACTCCCGTTTGAGTCTACTACATCCTATCTCTCTCGCATTAATTATTCTCCGCTGACTGTTTAAAGAATTAATTGAATTGAATCACTGAGCGACGCGATAATTATACAATTAAAATAATTTTAAGAACTGATTTTACATTTTCAGATTACAAATTATTTGGTTAGACGACAAACGTGAATGATATTAACTTAGTCGTGTCGATGTATTTGGAACCCCACATTTTTCTCTAATAACTCTTTTAATATAAATCCTACATATCCCAAACTATATTTGTCTAAAAAGTCTAAAAAATAAATATTATAAATAATCATTGGCCTTTATTTTCCGCAATTACAAAAAAAGTAAAAACAAGAATATTCGCTTCTGTAGCCACGAACGTGATGTTATTCTCGCACGCATCCGGTACGATGTGCCAAGTGCGAGTGAAACGTATATTAGTGATGCCGCGAGAATTTGGAAGTCGTTCTACCGGCGGTGTGTCCTCAGTCTACGGCGGGATATTTTTTAACCAAATTTTGAAGCATATCATGAAGAATTATTTTTATTCTTGGAATAATCCATTTTTTTTAAAGGCTGACTGAGATACATTTTCCATTATAGACCCCCTTCGGACGACACGATTGTTTTACGCATATCGGACTCCATTAGAGAGTTAAAAGTGTTCGATTTTAAGACGTCTACCCGATCTTATTTTGCCTTTTCATCCATCTTTTTTTGAAACATTTTTGAACTTTAGAAATTATTTCTACCATAATCCACGATTCATATATTTATAAATATAGCAGATAATCTTGGTAGCTCCATTTGATTTAAATACAATACTTTGTCAAATAAAATCAACAGTAAATACCACATGTGTCTTTTCAAACTCCAGCCGTTGGATTTTTTACTATAGGCCAAAAAAAATGTAAAAACATAAAGGTTACTAACAGAGCTTTAAAACGAGTCCATCCGCGAAGTATTAACTCAAAAAAATGACATTACTTTTCGTTTTACCTTTTATATATTAAAATATGCAGATATTTGATCAAAACTCATTTTTGAAATTCATTTTTGCATTAGGCAAGTTTACTAGCGACACATTCTACAATAATAAATAGTAAAATGTGCGCAAATAGACAATAAACACGGACCCGGAGACAAAGGCGACTCGACCTGTCGCATGCGGTCTCCTCGTAAAATGAAAATGCGGGTCAACACAGAAGCACTAATGAGAGACCGCTTTGTTTGCGGGATTCTCCAAAATTTGGGACACCCGCATTTCCCGTTTGAGCGCCCAAAGCGCGGGAATGCGGGGAGCCCACGTGCCCGCGTTCGCATACATACTTATCCTGGGACAACTTTGTTCGGGTAATAGATACCCTTAATAGATAACGAGGGTTACATTAATTATGCCGGTTAATGTGAGAGCCGCTAATCAAATAACAAGTCCCCGTAGACAAATTTGAGCTCCGTTTCGGCGTCGAACACCTACGAGTCTGAATCAAGGAAACGCATTATTCGCACTTTCAGAACCGGATACGCTTGTTTATAATTTAATTAGTGCTTAGTCACTAACGTAAAAAATAGTTTAAAATAATAATAGAATAAAATATTTAAAGATAACCATGACAACTATAAGTTAATTTCAATCTGTCACTCTTATTTCAAATTTGTGACCAACTTATAATTAATCATAATTCTCTGTTAATGGTACATTTTTATCGAGTTTATCGAGTATAATATAAACATGTGTGTCATACGATTAGAGGTAGTAGAAATACACACACCGCGCACTTTTCAATGAATAAATTTCTCACACAATTTAATATGAGGGCGAAGGCGTTACACGACGGCGACGTCATAGCTTTTACGACGTCGTGCGTCGTCCGCGCCGGTAATGAAGATGGATTGGAGCCCGAGGTGAAGAATTTATAGGCTTTTAAGGCAACCGGAACTGGATCCGGTATCGGCGGGGTCCGGAGGTCCGTGCCCGGACAGGGCCGCCACCTGTTTCATTATTCAGCCGACGGGTCTGGGCCGCGCTCGTTATGGCCCGTCGTAAAGAAGCGCGACCCTGCCGAGGGAAGCCTCTCGATACTCGTAAAGCGGGCTCGAGGCGCGGGGATCTCCGCTTTAATGCTCCCTGTATTGTCATTTTTACCTTTGGCGCTCGCTGTCCCAGGTAATGGACCCATATTTTATTCAAATCCACCACAGCACAAGTCATATCTATAAACGTTGTTGCTCCGCATGAATATATTAATAAATCACCATTGGATTGATTATATTAGTGGCCGATGGCATCACGCTCTCCCTGATATCTGTGAAAAATAACGAACTGCCGATTTGCTCCGTATGGATTCTGTTTTATCCTTGTCGGACCAAATAATTTGTATACTGATGAAATTTTAACATAATAATAATATAAATTGAACAATATCTTTAAATTCTTTTTTAGAGATCACTTGATTTGTCTTCTAAAATAAAAATAAGATTAATATGGGACGCGAAGGGTTAAAACCACATTGACATATAAAGTATCGGCATCAAAATCTATCATCTTTCGCACACTTCAACTTTACGCTTCAGTACATTTTTATCCGAGAATTTTCGAACACATTTTTCGTATAAAATCCAGATGGGACAGCGGCTTGAGAATGGCTCTTCTGCAAAAATATCAAGCTAAAACTCGCCGCAATTGATTCTCAAATGCTAAATTATTGCAAAAACATATTTAAAATTTTCTCCTCGGATTTCGGTATTATATATTGGATCTTTAGAATGTTATATTATGAATCGACATATAATTCCGTTAACGAGGTGAATTCATCACGTATAAAGTCAATGCTATTTAATAAATCTACCTTTATTTTTTCGTGTGCTTTCAAATAATATATTTTTTTAAGATATATTACAGAAATAAAACTTTAATGGTTCATATAAAAAAACGTAAATCATTATTAAAAATGAGAAATTGATGAATTCTGGCACAGCTCTTATGTCCATTGATCTGAATGAAATTTTGTTTTCTTTCATAAATTGTCAGAAAAAATATTTTTCCTCTAGAATCCATTAAATTTTCTATATACATATATATGTATAGGAGAATTTTTATATGGAACGTTCCATTATATGCCGTGTTTAGTTTATATTGTACGTACGTAGGATGTGTAAAAATATATAGGATCTAAATCTGATAGATTTATGTGACAGATTAATTGTTTATGAAAAGGTCTAACTAAGTTATGTGGGATTAATGTAGAAAAAAGATAAGCCAAGACATTGACCCTTTGTATATATTTGTGTTCAGAGCCACTGTATTAAATTATGTGGATTAAGTGATTCATCCCCTATTAAGCTTACGTACGTATATGAATACTATAATAAAAAGGACAAAGGAATGTATAAAAGGCAAACGAATATTCTTATAAATATAATGAAGAAAAGTTGATATATTAGAAATAATTAATTATATACACTTTAAAGCGAAAAATATATACGCAGAAATGTAAAAATATCGATATGTTCGTGTAATGAGACAGGAGGAGTAGTGCCCAAACACCTCAAAGACCTTGTGGCAACAGGACGCTTGAAGATGTTGCGAAATAATTGGTGATACCATAAAGAAGGGAACGGTATCCCCGAAGACCGTTCCCTTGTTTTATGCCCGAGGTTAAGACCGTCAAAGGGTTAAAAGGCATTAACCCCGAGTCTGCGGTGCAATGAATAAGACACTAAACAACCGGAGCTTCAGCGGCTTAAGTTTAATTCCCCAAGGAGTAGGGAAACGCAAAAATTGAATTAAAATTTAATGTGGGCCCGGTTAATTCGCACAATTTTACGCTAAAACTAAATATAATATATCTACAAAACCTATTCAGTCCTGTTGGAAAATGCAAAAGAAAATTGTCAATATACGTATGTACAATACCAACTTTTAGCAAACATTTCCATAATATTTAGGGTATATTTACTTTTCATACACATTTAATAATAAAATTTGAGAAATGATTGATTTATCCGCCACGCTATTGGTTTAATAAAATTGGTTTATGAACGAAGGTATAATATATTTTTATTATCGAATCCGAAGGCTTTAACAAATTTAAAGTAAATGTGTGTAACGTAAAATGCGAGGTTAAATTGTATTTCGTAAAACGTTATTACGAGAGGACGTGTCTTTTCAGTTCGGGTCTATATGAGACTTAAATTAAATTAAGAACAGTCTGGCACAACCCTTTATGTGTCTATGAAGTGGTTGTCTCAAAAAACATATTTAATTCAAATAAATCGGATTGAAGAATATATATATATAGAATAAATAATAATGTTGTGATTATTTTAACCAGCATAATAAATAAAAAAATTCTTTCGTCCGAACTTTCTTTAAAAACTCAATAATTAATTTCTCTGTTTTAAACGATGTTGATTTTCTCAACAGAAAAATGAAGATGAATTCACAAAAGTTTAATTAATGAAATATTTTTTATATGAGTTCACTACTTTAACCGATCCATCACAAAGGCTCGAAACCAACCGCGTCGTCTGAAGGGGGTCTATATTTCATAGTAAATAGACCCCAATCATTTCAAGTCAAGATATTAATAAAATGACTTAATTTTTTTTATAAAAAATGGATTATTCTAAGAACAATAAAAGTTTATTTTAATATGCTCTGAAAACTCTTTTCAAAGTCAAGAGTTTGTAATATTTGTATATATTACTTATTTTATTTACTATTACTTATTTTATGATATAAAATGATTGATTTTTTTTAATCATGCTATTCACTCAGTTTTCAAATTACTTGTATTTTAGGTGCATAATTTTAGCCTTTCATTTACAATTTATTGATGTTATTTAAATTCACAGTTGAATAATTCTAAAAGCCTAACATATTAACTGATTTTATAAAATGCGTGGTACATTATAATTGCTTTTTATATTAGTCTCGATTAATCTTAGTAGGGCAGGGGTGTAAGGCAGCCGGCGGTTGGAAGCTTTTATGCCAGGGCTTCTCAATATCATGTTTCATTAAACCACGCCATTATCAGCTCACCCTGGGCGGAAGGGCGCCTGTACCTTCCAGACCGGGACCGATCATGTAAACGTGGATCAGATTATCCGGAAGAAAAGACAGATTGGCCTCGGGTAGTGAGGGAATGGAGAACGGAGAACTCGTGTGGTTTATGGGATTAACACAAAAAATATGAATAAACAAAGCATTTTATTATCCGACTATGAACAAATATACAAGACAACAAAAATAAATTAGCAAATCGTTTAGATAAAGTTTTAAACTGCACAACTTTAAATGTATTTTCAGAGCCAGACAAGAGATTTTCACTCAACGAAATTTAATTTTTAAAATCTACTTAAAGTACGACTTGCGGAACACTAATTTGTCAATAACGATTATTTTAGGAAAAAATAATACGATTAAAATTTTCTGCACAAAAAATCTAAATTATATCAAGTAATGAAATATATTTTAACACGTGGCAAAGATGAATAACACAATAGCTTAAAATTGCTCTCTGCATCGCTCGTGTTTGTGTTGTGTGATGTATTCTGCAGTGCTGTATCTGTACTCCACACTTGCTAGGTAATTCCTTGCGGCTTTGGAGACGGTCTGCAGATGACAAGTGCCATCTACCGGCTGCTTCTTCTTCCTACTACCACATTTTTCTCAGCTGTGTGGTACGAGAATTCAATTACCGTTCCCAAGAGAGTGAAAAAGCAGAGTGGCAGCCAGGGGGAGCGAGCCAGCCATCACTCTGCCAGGGATCGCAAATCTCTTGACGCGAATCTTTAATCTGATGCTCGACATATATTCATATACTTTGGATCAACAGGTATAGAAATTTCGTCCTTTTTGGTGAGCGAGTCAAAAATAAATTCGTTAAATGTTTAAATTAGTGTCTTATTCTATAAAAAAGCACAACGCACATCTCCCATAAAATCATCGTCATATTAAGAGAGATCCAAACTAAATCATGTAATAAGATCATCTGGCTAACGACGTGATCATACAACAGAAAAGCTATTGATTCGAACGGATTCTATGGTTAAAGATAAATTTAATTGAATTATACATAGATTCAATTGTAGTTCAATTCTCTCGTATAAACTGCTCTATACCCATTCTCTTTGGTTAATCTATTGTTACGGTTGATTTGTCTGATCTAATTTCAGTCAGGTACCTACCCTGTCTCGATTTTGCTTTACGGTGAGTATCGAATTGCATCGGGGTAAAATGTTACAAAGCCATCGATCGAATATGTTCACACATATGCGACGATTGAAAAAAAAATGGAAAAAAGAATGCTTTGTTCATACGACCGAAATAAAGCAAAAACTGCGGTGAAATTTTCCTATTTAACGTTACGACCCTAACAACGTTTATCGCTAATAAAAAGTGTAGAAGAAAGTTGCGAGTTATTGCTTCTACGGTCCAGATGTTACGGTTCCCATATTGTTCTGAATCACAAGACACATGTTTGGTCGGTCTTTGAGCCGAATTGACACAGTTCCCGCGGGATGAATCTGGTCATAAATCGCAAAACTTGGACGTGTGCCGTTTCACATTTTTATCTTAGGAATGCCGGAGGTGGGGTCCCATCACATTTATATGCTGGCAAAATATTGTACCATTTTTCTAACGATGATATTATCTGACAAGATGTATGTGTTCGTGAGCATCAGTAAAATAATATCTCGAAGACAATATGATTAAAAAAATAGAGGTAATATGTGAGATTTAATTAATAAGTATTTTACAATATAATATTATATATGTTTTATAATAAGATATTAAAAAAAACTCATCGTTCAATTTCAATTGAAAATAAATATGGACTATATTTTTAAAGCTTTTAATTAAATATATCGCTATAAACCAAGAGACAACCCGCGAATAAGTTTTCCTAACTCTTGACAAAGCAACGTCGCATAAATAGAAGTGGCCAGAAGACACATTCCCCCGTAGACAAGTTTACAAAGTTTAGATGAATTTCACTAGCTTCGCCGTTTTCCATTCTTTCCTTGGCGTTTGCGATTTCCGCTTCTAGATCTTAAACTTTTGAACGGAATAGTTTTACGGTACACCGATTCTATTAACATTCAATGTACACACGAAACGAACGTAGATATATCAGGCTGTCCTGAAAGTTCCTTCTACACTCACTTCACAGCTGGAAATATGAGAAAACTCTCTGGAACGACGCCTCACTTTCAACCTTATGCGGTCGTGGTTGATTTAATTTTTTTATCTCGGACCCGTCCCAGTGTTGTAATTAAAAATAATAAATTGGTTCGCCGCAGTCTTTTGTCGGCTGCTTCCTTGGATGGACAAAAAAGGCTTTGCCGAGTACATAACCGGATTACACTGCAGAATATTAGTCTCGGGGGAGAGTAGGTCGCGGCCGAAGTCTCCCGGTACAAGTAAACATTTCACAGCCTTCGTAATATTTATATTCAACTTTTGCACGACGTTATTGTGTTTAGAGTTGCCTGGGGACTCTATTAAATTTTCCAAGTTTCGTAATTAGCGGTTAGTCGAGAGAAATGCGGAAGAACGACAGAAGAAGACTGATGGCTAAAATTGTAAAATAAATCGGGCTGTGTTTTATGACCGGCCCCTATAAAGCTAAAAGTGAATAGTAAAACATTTAAGTGCAAAAAATATTAAATTTGAATATATAGTTTATTATAATATAAAAACGTAATATTATTTTGTACAGGTAATCCCCCCCCCTTGATCTCGGGTGATTAATTATGTACAAGATCGCGATAAGCGAAATTTTGCGATAATTGTGGGTTTTAAAAAGATTAAATTCAAAAAACACTTTATTAATAAAAATAAATATTACTATTGAGAAAAAATAATGTTATACATAACAAAATTATTAGTTGCAAAAATATCTGGATTTATTTTTTAGCGCGTTTTCAAGAATTTTGGCACCCAACTTTCGGTCATCAAAAGTCATTTTTCTGATATATAGTATGGGAGTCCCTTTTTCTACCATGTGATTTTAATAATGAAACTGAATATCATCCACATCTACAACTTCGATACCTTCAGAAACGGCTAATTTTCTTAAATGAGTTGACGCATGGATTTTTTTTTATCAAAAGGGGTGAATGCGTCTATAGAACCTTGGTCCGTAATATGGAAGATAGAAGTGGTATTCGTTGATAAGAATAATCTCTTTAACAGAAAAAAATAAGTCTAATGCGCTAGAGAATGATCTGGGGCATTTTCCAACACCATAAGAGCTCGGTTTTAATCCAAAAACGGTATTTTCCTATATAGAAATAAACGAACGTGTTCAAATTATTATTTTAAAGAGTCCCGACTCGTTTAAATTAAAAAATAAATATGCTAATATTAATAAATAATTTTCCCTTTCTATAATTTCACGAAACTCTTGAATATTTTCCAGCTGATTCAAAAATTTTATGGATTTCTTAAGCAATTAACCCAACCTCTTCTTGTCATAAAAAAAACCCTCCATGTTGATGTTCCTAAAAACTGATTCACAGGAGTATGTGTTTATTTAAGTACTCCATCCATTTGCTTTATAAATTTTCCAATTGTATCTTCAAAACACTTTTTTATTTTGTAAAAAGATCGCGGTGTAACAAATCCGTAGTCTCCGGGGCTGGATAAATGTTATAATAATAATATACACTATAAGATATAATGAAAATGTTTAATTCATTATTGAACATGGATAAATCTTTTAAATCTTAAGATTTTTGACTGTCGATCAAATACGTTTCAAATTGTTCACTAATATAACCGAGTATTGTTTTTTGTCTACTGGTTTAAGCTACGATCAATTCCAGTGGTTTTTAAATAGAAATTTATTATTCATTAAGAGTTTAATATTATTTGATTACAAGGCTCGCCCACAAAGGAAGTTTTCCTGGGGCCGTCTACAGAAACAAAATACAATTTCATGGAAACATTTATTGCAACAGATACTAGCACGTGTTCAGCTATTGTTCAACATATTCGCCACCGGAATTGAGGCATTTGTCATAACGTGACAAATTGGCATAGCTGAGAGAAGAAATCTCAAATACGAAGAGGCGACTAAAAATAAGTAAAACCGTCGATATTTTTAAAAAGCCGGAACAAAGCCGTCCCTTGGAGATTGGATTGCTGGATTTTCTGTATACAAAAAATATATTGTTAATTAAATATCGATATAGTTAGAAGGTTAATTAATTGTCGGCTGGTATTACAGTGTTGAATATTGCTTGTTTGGTCAATTCTGAGCTGGTGATCGCACAATACAGAAAATCAATGAGATGTAAAATTCATATCTCATTAAAACAAACGTAAACGTAAACATCATTAAAATTACCGCAAACGTTTAGAAAACATGCAAATCTGCCATTCATCAGGAAATTACAGATACAATCCCCCCCCCCCACACTCCTGCATAATCAGGCTCGTTTTAACCAGATGCAATCTACGCCGTGGATTACAGAAACAAAAGAGTCTGATGCAGCAGAGGGCCATGTGCCCACAAAGGTCTACGGCAAGGGCCGCCCCCACTGCCCCCGTGCAGACGCAGACGCCCCAGTCCCAGGGGCGCCGAGTTCGTTACAGTCACAAGGGCTGCCCGCTCTGTAATTAGAGACAACAAAATACAGCATCTAAAATTCACAGCGCACAACGCGCTTGCCCTTGGACAGGCCAAGGCAATCATTTTAAAAATCTGAAAATATTTGAGGAAATGTAATTCCGTTCACGCAATGAAATCAAAATGATTATTTACCGTGACGCCGGATAATATTCAATCAATGTCACACGAGGTATAATTTTGTGCGCTTTTCCCGTGAAAGGGAACAATGGATTCAGTGATTTTGTACAAAATGCTAAATATGAATTTATTATTAACAAAATTAAATTCTGTCGCACAATTTTAGGATACATGTACTTCAACTATTACGGCATACGTGAAACGTTGAATGTAATTATAATAGAATGCACTTCAAATTAGCAAACAAAGGATAGATGATCTGTTGTCGGATGAATACGAAATTTAATTATTATGTATTCCGTAACATCACACTGAAATCATTAACCTGATATAATTACTAATTATATAATACAACATTTTATTATAAGTAAACATAGATACATCATCAAAACTAACTGAAGATTTATCAAAACTATTTTTTAGGTAGGTCGTCGTGTAAATCCTGGTTATTTATGTTATGTGAGATCTAGACTAGCACTTCAGTTAATATAAATTCATTCGAGTCAGTGGCTAAATGTATGAATGGTGTAATTCATTATTTTCTAGTACTTTTGTATTCCGGTCCGCAGTAACGTTATCGTGCCTCTTGAAAGATCCGCAAATTTACTTTTGGCAAAAAGGGGTGAATATTTGCAAAATTGCTACAAGCTACCGTTATCGCGAGGCCCTCCGCCATTCTCCGTTTCGGTGATTAATATTTCATTGTGGCGGTTGCGAATTTAGTTATTTTTTTATTTTTATTTTATTTTCCGTATTATTTACTGTACCAACAGGCCGTGAGGCGAACTCCAGAAACGCGGAATGAGGGGAATAAAATAGCCGGAATTCCTCGACAAATTGTATAATGGTATAATGCCGAATTGGGTTCACAATGGAAGAAAACGAGAATGAGATTGGGTATGGCATTCTCAGAAATCGGCAGATATTTCTGAGCGTCCGCCGGATTATGTTAATGATGTGGTTTGTACCAATTGATGATACCGAAATAGCGTTTTCGCACACAAAGGCCTAAATAATTTAAAACCATTTATTTTGGAATTCGAAATACTTTGAATTTTATTTTAATTAATATGGAAATATTTCAAAGAATAATTTATGCTTTAAAATGTCTACCATAGTATTGATGCCTTGTTATAATAACACAAATAATAATAATAAATAGAATGGAAAACCTTAGCTTTATTTCATTTATATTATTAATTTCAATTTAATAATATAATATAATATTCTATTATATATATATATAAATATATTACATATAATGCATTATTATTATTTACTTGCAAACTAATGAAATTTGCCAACGTAGTATTAAACAATCATATTTACAATAAAACCCAAGAGTGTTCGAAACAATAAATTTTATACATCAATATATATTCCAACCGTATAGAAAATTCATAAGAGATATTAAAATACACCACTTTCATGTTAATCCCAAGAGACCTCCCTAAAAACAATATTAAATTTACGCATTATACTGCCACAGAGAACGGAAATAATACATTTTCTGTAGCACTCTGTATAAATACGACATAAAGGCAAAATGAAATAAACGGAAACACGTAATAAAGCTTTGGTTTAAAAAGTTGTATCCAGCCGGTGGTAGTAAACTCCAGGACTTTTCCTCTCGGCTATTAACATCAGCTTGTCCAGGGGCTCTCTTTCTATTTCATTGAGGATAAACTTTACGACCATTTGTCCAATCGAATTTAACCACTTTTTGTCCCTTTCAAAGGTAGCCCTCTGGACACAGAGCAGAATAATCTGTGGTTATTTATTTTTTCAATATGAAAGATTGAAACTATCAAATCGGTATTTTTAATCAACACTGTACAATATATAAATTAAATATTTAATATCAAATACTTATCTTTGGTGAAGCATTTGAAATTTTTATATAAAGTATATTTATTATTTAAAAAATAAAAACGAAAGATTACATTATGTTTTTATAGCCCGAATGACAGGTGCTGTCAGAATATCTCTGGAGAAAAGACATTCGTACTAGACCGCTGGTAACCGAATATTATTTCATATCATTATTTCTGACAGATTCTCACACTCATAAAATGCAAAAAAATGTTATTTCTTATACGAAAGAAATGTCTTTACTGAAACATTTATACATGTAATAATAAACACATTTTTTTCTCTTTTATAATTTTATTAAAATAGTACACTCTGCATTAATTATGTACGTACTTCTTCTACTTAAAATTAATATATTAATTACATCAGGGCCTTAAGTGTTTTGAAGGTCCAAAAATAACTGCGTTAAGATTTTGAAAGGGCCTTTTTTATTTGACGATAAAACGTAATTTATTTAGTACGCAGAAAAGGTACCACTTTGCATTTTTTTTCAAAAGCGTCTACCCAGAAAATAGTCTTCAATATATTATTACGTATCTTCTTAACCTTTGGCATTTTTTATAGACATTCGTATGATCCTTATCGTCTGTTGGAATTTTATGAGAATTTTAAATATTCATATGAGTAGAATAAGTTTTTTTTTCACAAAATATGAAACGAGAGCGGTACTTCTCGTTATATCAATTTTCAAAACGAATATATGCTAATAAAATGTTTTATTTTCCCATAAAAAAGTTATATATGACACGATATATTAACTACTACTACATATATTTTCTGAACGATATAATATAATGAAGGATTCTGTAATAAAATCAATTTTGGCAATGTAAAAAGTTGAGAGATTCATTTGCTAGTTGCAACATCATTTTCTGTCATTTTAATCTATTTGGAACGAAACTGATTGACGAAGCGTAATTTAATACAGACTATTCAATGAATAGCGATTAGGAGGAGCCCAGGGCACTTCCCAGGCTGATTTAGTGACGGATGTGCTAACGGAGGTGCCCGTAGCACCCGATCAGACGGTAAAGTAAATACGATTCGGCCCTAACCTCGTCTGATTATTATTGTCACAATCCACGCGTTGCCAGCTCGGCTCCCGAGATTATGGCTGCCGACCTAGAAGAGCCTAGATAACCTGGAAGACAACCAATGCAATCATGGCCTCAGGATTGCGGGTGCGCGTACTGTAGCAAAGAACCGCCTCGGGTCATAAGGTCATTTAAATAAATTAAATATTCAAAGAATATTTAATCATTAAAAACGAAAATATGTATCGAATAATTTTAATAAATGGCATCGCATGAATCTATTTATAACATTCTCAACTTTTTATAATCATCAAAACTGGACGCATATTATCTAAAGTTAATACTTCGGCGAATTCTAAATAAAACTTAAAATAACAAGAACCAAAGGGTCTACAATATTTTCAAAATATTTATGCTATATTAATTCGTATTTTTTTAAGTAAATTTAAATTACCATAAAATTTATTTTGAGAATTATTTTATAATTCCTCAGTATTTTGAATAAGGCTATAGAATATCAATTTAGTATAATTGGGGGTTGGTCATTCATTCGTAAAAAAATACTGCCTTGGTTTCGATATAATCGATTGGTTTTTGGCAAAATTACCAAAAATAATATGTTGCAGGATTCTCGTACCGTAAAACCGATGTTTATCCGTTTCGACAGTTTAATCTGTCATCAATCATGGGATTGCCATCAGCTACTACGATATCGTACGTGGAAGAGCAAATATCGCCATAGTTCACGGCTGCTGGGCAAATACAATTTAAATTTGTCTGTTTTTGCATATGGAATTGAACCAGTGCCAACTCCGCGGCTCTGGAAAACAAAAATTTTGGAAACAAGCCAATCATTTACTTTTTATTTCAGTCAAAACGATTCGTATGAGATGATAATGGATGTACGTGAATTGCAATACGGGATAATTAGAACAACAATACAAAAAATATAAATGTGTGCATTTTAGTATTATTGATACATACTTTACGCACAAAACATAGTGTCAAAAGAAAAAAACTGTATTGTCGTAAAAAAAACTTTTCCGTATGAAAGGAAATATATTTTTTCCCCTGATCTCTCTTGATGACAGAATACAAGTGAGCATTTTGTGACATACGATGACATTTACAGCCAGCCCCATCCAGACGTATCTGAGATTGTATTTGGTGTCCTGGGAAAATATCAGTTTCCTCAATAAAGTCCATTTTATTTTCCCTTTTCAGCTTATTTATTATGACACACTACATTATTTTTATAATCAAAATTTTATTATGGCTTGCAACACAATATGTGAATTGATGATATGCAGGATTAAGTTACTAATTTATTGTCTCTCATACATTTTAAACCATAATATTAAAAAATTGCGTGTTCACAATCAACGATCATACATCTTAATATTAGATTGTTTAACCCATGTATTATTATTAAAGTTAAATTCTAGTTAACAAAACAAAAAATAATAATTTCTTTTCTGTGAAAATAATTATATAAGAATATAACAAGTTTAGTAAAATTTATTTGCGCGATATTTCATGAATTTTTTAAATTGATTATATATTTAATTCATAATTTTGAATCAGAGCAACCTCAGAAATTGGAATGTATCTCGAAATTTAGATAGTTTGTTATGTATTTTATTTGATTTTTTTAATACATATATACATATTTTTCAGTGTTACAATCAACTGAAAGAAAAGAATTGACTGTATATAGATATATGTACACAAGTTAAATACTGTATAACTCTAATAATCCATTTTTTTGTGTAAGAAAACTTTCTGAGGTATCTAAATATTAGTAGTCAAACTGGATGTTATTTTTTTGTTGGATGTCGAAAAGGTTTCTTGTGTTTTAATTTGCTCGGCGATTTTGATCGATGTGTGATTTTTTACTCGGTAATTTTTGTACCAAAATAACAATATTGTGTTTGCCTTAGCCTCTATATTCGCCAGATATATCCTCCTATAACTTATTCCTATTTCCAAAAAATAAAAAAAATATGAAAGGTCGATATTTTTCGAACATTGAGAAGATAATCGTTGAAAAATGTAGCATATCGAAAATTGATTTCCAGAAGTGCCCCGAATATTGGATAAAGCATTGGCACAAATATATATTGTATAAGGGCTACTTTGTGGGAGACAAAACTACTAACGAAAAATTTGCATTTTTTTTTATCAAACATCGTATAAATCTAGTCAATAGGATTTGATTCGAATAATATAAATGCCAAAACTGTTAATCACATCGCATATATATTTTATAAACGTATAACTTTTATTACATTTTATTTTTAATAAGGGCTTGTATAATTAAACACTCACTTGTCCAATGATACATTTAACCGACGCGGATAAACAACCCATTGGAAATGTTTTTCCAGCGGCTTCCATTTTCTATCATATATGTACATACATACAACCAGCGACATATGAGCGAGGGGTCAGCGTGTTCGCAAACACACGCGTCCCGAAATATGGCAGGCACGGAAGTATTATCGGCGGTTGCTCTGTTAGAAATACTTTGGATTGTATCAAATAAACATTACCACACAACTTATGTGCGAAAGCGAGAGAGAAAGCCTCGGACAGACCCGTTTCGGATGAAAGAGGACCCCAGGCAAACTTTTCTTTTTTATTGTTAATGTAGAAAACCGCATTAGCCATATCCGGTTTCCAGCCAAATTTCACTCCATTTCAACCCGTTTTTGGTAATAGAAAAGATATTATTTATGACGCGTTGTGATGCCAGCGACAAACAAAAAAGCGATGTCATATGTTTGCAGGGTACACAGATACATACATTTCTGAAATCGTCATTTTCAAAAATATAATGCATGTTCGTTAAAATACCATCAAGAACATGATTTGATTATTGTTATTTTAATAATATTTAGTATATTATAATATTTTTTTTATTAAAAATTAAAAAATAAGATATAATATCTGGCTTCGGCTTTGGCGGATAAAAAACGGAATAATCCATATATTCCAGAATGTAACATGGATAATGCAGAATACGATTTACGTGCAATTTTATTTGTATTTAAAATATATAAAAAGCATATTTGTATAATATTATATTATATCTATGCTAGTACCACTATTTTTTATATAATAAATAATTTTACGTAATGATTAGGAAATATCGAAAAAAATCCTAGCTATTTTTAAAGCT